>OZ020166.1:16259331-16398033 GCA_963971145.1 Sussaba pulchella
GGTTTAAACGTAAATTTGTAGTAATGATAATAGAAGGTGTGGAAAAATTTACAAATATTTTCAGAGTTTTTCGCTTCCTCCGGTTACCTTCGGCCATCTCCGTCGAATAATTTTGTCAAATGCGCCTCGGATATTCTTGATTCGAAAAAATGTTCTTGCGACGAGAATAACGACGATGACGATTGACAGCACCGCGAGAGCCAACGAAACCCTCACCAATCTGGCCAACCTGTCGATCTCGGCTGTAATGGATGAAAAAAACAATGTTTCAAATTTCCATTAGCTTGTGAGATGTATAATGATCGCAAAATCGATCCGATGACGGTTTGAAAAATGATGAATTCGTAAAGTAATAGATTTTCATCAATTGAGAAATAAATCATTGATTTATTATATAATGAGTTGTATCGATAATAATGATAATAACAGAATATATATCAAATAAAAATAATGAATAGAAACAGGGGAAGAATAAATAAATTTATAGCAATTTATCTCTTAAATTTTTTTTAACTACGTAAGATCGGAATTTCCGCCCTGACGAGAAATCGTTGATCACCCAGAATCCGGTCGATTCTTTATTTCGATTATTCTTTCTATCATTCGAAATCAAGTTCCATTCCAATTAATTCGGATATTCGAGGTTCTCCTACATCAAAAAAATTATTCGCAATACGATGAAAAATTTGGCAAGAGCTCCTCGAATATGCGCAAGGTGCGAGTGGCGCTACAATTACTCGACTAAATGAAATCGCGTGAGCCGTATTACGGTCTATCGCAACGCGCGGCCAATCAGGTTACGAGGGCGCACAGAGGAGAGCAAAAGGGGGAAGTAGATTGCGTGAGTCGACTGACACGCATACGCATCGCGAAGAAAGGCAAGAAAAGAAATAAAATATATAAAGCAAATAAAAAAATAAAATAAATAAAATCATCAAAATTAATAAAATTAATAGAATTAATAAAATTAGTAAAATTAATAAAATTAATAAACTTAATAAAATTAATAAAATACATAGAATAAATAAAAAAATCTACACATAATATGTATTATTATTTTTTCATGGATAAAGCAAAAAAAGTGATGAGTCGCAATAACGTAATTTCGGGCGTGTTAAAGAAGGCAATACATTTTTGTATTCGCTATGATTTTTTTTTCTATTTTTTTTTCACGTCTAGAACTCGAAGCCTCGAACCCCGTGCTCGTATCTCGAGTGTGTGGATGTGTGTGCCGCGATTCCACCGCTCGTATACCTGGCTCGACGGCTGACTCACCAGAGCCTTAATTAATATTCAAGCGATGTACGAACTCACCTCTCAGGTTCTCGTCCCGTCCCAGGTCCGCTCGGAGAACGTATCTCTGATCGTGCAGGTACTCTGTAACACAAGCATCGAGATATCCGATGTTTATTACGATAAAATACTGCGATTTATTCGCGCTTCGAAAACCATCGAAATCGTTCAACCGATTGTGCGACATCTGTACGAGGTGCTTTTTTTTCTCATTTTCACCGAACGTACGGTTGAATTAATTAATCAATGCCAATTAACGAAGATTAATTACGGCTGATGGCGGGAAATGAGCGAGTAGTCCATGGCTTGTAGAAATTATGGGAGAAATAAACGATTAGTCGTGTTAACGAGATCAATTATTTGGATTTGATGGATAAATTGGCTAAGGTCCTAAGAACTATTTGTTCGATTGGCGGAATCATTCGAATTATTAGCTATTCCATCATGGTCACGACATCATTTTTCAATGGAGACTGTTTCTTTACTGATCATAAGAGAAATCTTTGCATGTAGTGAGATTCGGAGAAAAATTGTTTTCTAGAAGGCTTGTAAAGAAAAATAATAATAATAATAATAATAATAATAATAATAATAATAATAATAATAATAATAATAATAATAATAATAATAATAATAATAATAATAATAATAATAATAATAATAATAATAATAATAATAATAATAATAATAATAATAATAATAATAATAATAATAATAATAATGAATAATAATTTTCGTGTTTACAATAAAATAGAAATAAATAAAAAATACCCCAATAATCCATTGAATCCGAACCTAATATCCTTACCCGCCATGTAAATTTAACGAAGGACGAAGAAAGATAGCTCGGCTTTCTGTTATCCGCGCGGTGCCGGAAAAAGCGTGGATCGGACTAGTTCGCGCGATACATTCGAACCCGGCGAGTCCGCGAAAAATCGAACAAACAACACAACGTGGAAGATCTATAAAATATCATAAGGACGCAAAAGCAGCAAAGACCGACTGGTATTTCCCCCGAGGAAGGGAGAGGGTTCGTAATATACGTATTTTTCCCGCGCAAGCGTATTTTTGCACGTTTGGCCGGCGATATAACACCGTCGTGATGGCAACCTCGGCACAAACAATGAGCCACCGGCTCGGTATGCGTTTCGCGGTGGTAATTTCCTCCCTCGAGGTCGTTCCACCGTAGGTACACATGTATTACATATACATGTTAACATATCGAGCGATGCACATGCGGCATGCCTTCGTAGCTTCGGAATATTTACAACGAGCCTAAGTCCGTGCATGGAGATAACATTTCGATCGATCTACGAGTCTTGATAAATTTGTACTACAACGAATTACAAAACGGAGTTGCATCGATCGAAGAATTACAGTCGAAATTTTACATGGAGATCTGAAAAATTGTGTGATTGAAGTACGGCGCTTAAAAGAATTAAATAATAATTTAGACAATGGTCTAATGGCTGTGGTATCAAATCAAAAAAGAAACTTTTTCATTCAACTCAGCAATAATTATTATCCAGAGACTGAAACAAGGCAATGGCTGAAGTTTGAATAACATTAAAAAAATGTTAATTAAAAAATGAAATTATAATTAAACCATAGAATAATGAATCTTTGACCAATAATCGCATTAGATAATATAACATGTCGATAATAAACTTATAAATTCGTTCATTAAAACGCTAAAACACATTAATAGATACTCTGCGTCATTGTTGATACTTTATCGAGATAAAACCGCATCTACCGAAATTACTGTATGGACCAAAACCCCATTCATCCATTGACGTCAACCCTCGGTCGTTTCAACCATGAAAATAACTGTCACGGCTGCGAGTTCGTTCGCCGCAAAGCAATACCACAACTTTCACTCTAAAGTTGCAACCAATTCTCATACCCGCTCATTGTAACACAACTTTTGGGTTGCACGACAGTCGGACGTCGGTTAGCGACGACGACGACGTCGACGTCGACGATCAACATGGCGTAACTCTAGACCGACTTCAACGAAAGCCGCAGACTCGAGAAACTCGAGACGAAATTCATCCGCGCGTGCTTTAATTCACACATCCTGAGGAGAATGTCAGCGGTCATTGCCGTTGCTCCTTCAGGGACCATCTTTAAATAGCCTCGTAATTTACTTCATTCTTCGCTACGAAGAAAAGATCGGACCGAGGGTCGAAGAATATCGTGTGAAAAAAGCATCGGTAAATTCTCGCGTCTTCTCTAAAACTTATGCAATCCAAGTGCATATGGGCAGGAATGGAGGGAGGGGAAAGATCTTTTTTTTTCTGCAAAGCCGCAAGGTTTGATATTCATAGCTAACCGAATCATCTTCTAGTCGCCATTGAAAGGGCTGCCGCCATTTTAGTGATACCAAAGGCAGAGAAGATAATTAATTATGATGGTAATAATAATAATGAAGGATGATGATGGAAGAATAGTTATTATAATGGAGGATTCTAATTAAATAATTATGAAAATAATGAAGGATCATATTCAATTAACAATAATTAAAATGGAGGATCATAATTGAATAATAATCATAACAATAATATTCGTCACAGAAATATGTTCGAAACGTCATTCGCTGTCAGTTAAAAGCTAATTCGCCGATTGCCGCCAAAATCAGAATTATTTCCCTAGCAAAACACCCTTTATATATATTCTGCCTTTCCTCAACCGTGCTCGATGATGCTCGCCTACCTCCCAAGCAAAAGGGCAACAGTTGCAGCATAAGAACGTGCACGTAACCACACAGCAGTGGAAGAAGAAACAATAATAATAATCAAGAAAATAAAATAAGAACATCGACTCGCTGCCGGACCTTCCAGAGTGGTTCAAAGCCGAGGATCGAATGTATCTCATCGAGTAGACACGCGGTAAAGATGGCTAGAAAGAAATAAAAACGACGGAATACATGTTTTCGAAGACCTCACGATGGTGCAGGGCTGAAGAGCTGGATACCGTAGGGCCGGAAAATATGGAAAAATAAAAAAAAGCAAAGAAAAAAGAGGGAAAAAAATAACGTCGGACGGAGAGAAGCATGCCAAGGGGCCATCGAGCGCTCCGGGAAGAGAACGGTAACGGCACGACGGGGATCGAGAAAGGGCGGGGGGAGGGGAGGGTGGAGGACGAGTAGGAAGAAGCGAAGAAGCCGATGACTCACCGTCCGAGCTCGTCTGGTGGAGGAAAGCGTTCGAGAGAAGCCAGGACAGTCAGGTGCAAAGTCGACGAACCGGTTTTCCAAACCTATTTCATACAATATTCATCCGCTACCGGCTATTGAGGTTCAACGTGTGTATTAAGGTGAATACACATTTAAACGGGGGTGTGGGTGATCCCAGAGACGTCGATTTTTCAACGTCTCGGGGCAAAATGGCGCCCGCCAGTTGGAGGTGATGACGCAAGGAAACCGTACACACGAGTGGAGTAGGTTTTGCGCGTGTAACACTTTCGTGCATATGCCCCCGCCCCCGCCCCGAATTTGAGTGAAATACGCTATATATGGCGCTGAAACAGGTGCGATCGGTTTGGGACCCCGGGACTGTCGGATAATGTAGTTATTTCAAAATTATTTGAATAAATTGGATGATGATCGTCAGAGCAGCGGGATAAAAGGGTAGCGCGAGATGATAGATGTATTTCAATATTTTTTTTTGTGTAAGTAGGGTTCCATTATCCATTTATTTTTTTGTGATATTCGATTTTTTCAGGAATAATCAGTCGTCCCGAAAGTTGCTTGTATTTTAAATGGTAAGCTTGACCTGGTTATTGAGGACGGTTAGAAATAAACTAGAGAGTTCAAAATAGGCTTTAAATTTTTTTTTGCTTTTTTAAAATCGAGCTCCGAGCCGTTCTAAATTCCAACCTAAATTACCGACCGAACAAACGAAACCTATAAACAATATTGGTACGGAAATAAATTAATTTCCGTCGCATCTCAACAACTCGTTTAATGAAATTACGTAAACTCCAATGTTCCAAGCGTAACCCGGATAGTCATTTAACGTATTTCGTCGCGTGGAAATATTTCTGTTACGTGGCGGTGGCCATTACCGAGTGACAAATGCGTACGAAACGCGTACGTAGATAAGCCCCAACTGCTCAAACAGTATAGAGATCTCCACGCTCGTTAATTAAGTCGCATCGGATGGATCAAAGTTGTGGCAAGTGCTCGAAATATAACTCGCTGGCGAGCAACGAGAGGAAAGGGCGAAGGGTAATGGGGGGAGGGGTGGAGAGGAACCGAAGTTACGGAGCTCGTTAACGTGGAATCAGGTAAACTGCGGCTTTCCACTGCTCGGAGAAACTGTTTCACCTAGTGTTCGCGTCGAGCCAAGATAGTTTCGGCGCTACGCTCAAGTTCGTTAATTAAAACGTTATTTTTTAATTGAAGAAAAGAATTTTTTTCTGCTACCATATCAATTTTTTAATCTCTCGGCTGAACTAAGGATAATAGTGAAAAAATTACTACGATTAAAAATATCGAATTCATAATATTGAACAGTCATAATTCGAATTACTGGTAAACTACTGTTATATCGATAATTATTTCATCCTTTTTAAATTTATTAATGTTTTTCATCATTTTTATAAGACAAGTTTTTTTGCGTTCTAGTTTTTACACAAGTTTTTCTGCGTTCGAGATTTTTTTTGTTTGTTTTAAATTTATTTATTTGATTTATCCTCTTTGAATTAATTTTAAGTTTTCTTATCCTTTTTATAATATACATTTTTTCCAGCCTTTTTCCATTTTTTTGCGCTCAACTTTATTTTTTAGCTGGGAGTTTTAAAAAATATTTGAATTTTATTTTATTTTATCGATAATCGTATCGTTATCGTAATCGTTAATTCGTGGGGATAAAAGTTGGAGGAAGGTCGATGATAAATGGCTCAAGGCATTATTTTTACGGAAAATGTTTTTACTACGAAATTCCGTGAATTTTTACGATCATCGGATTTGCGATTACGACGGTGACGCGAACGATGAGAACACCGATCGTTCGGCGCCTCTTCGAGGATGAGAAATGACTATTGACTATTTTTTTATACAACCGTGAGTTGTGGAGGTTACATGGATATACCTCCTACGCTTATTTTACCGTTTATAAATCGTGAGAAAAAAAAGGAAAAAAAATATATAAATGAAAAATAAGAAAAGACGGAGTAGGAGGTTATAAAATTCATCACTGGGATAAATACAGTCGTGTGTACTGATTTTTGAAAAATAATGTGTGAAAAAATACGTTGGTCCTTGTGAGAAATATTTGACTTTTTCTTTTTTTATGTTAGAGAGGGCTTTTTCTGTTTTCTGTTGGGTTCTTTACGTTGGGTTCTTTATGTTGGACCGACCTTCCTTGACCCTATATTGAGGGAAGACTAGGGTTCGGGTAGGGCTTTTACTGACGATCCCTTAGAATCTCGAGCTATCTTAGGCGTACAATAGTAATCTTTCGTATTGTCCTCGTCACCTGCTGAAAAAAACCCGACACCCTCGGAAAAATGCACCACGCCCCGTTTTATTCCGCGTCGTTGCATCCTCGGTCACGATGCACCGACATGCATCTGTAGCCTGTTGCAAGCCAGGTCTGAAAAGTTGTAATTTTCGAACTGGGACCCGTGTAAAATAATCTTTATTTTGTTTTTTTCACGCCGGACTTTTGCGTAATACGATTGAGAAAGTTTGGCCATTATCTGAAGTCCTATCTGGAGTGCACTATAATTATTACTCTTGTGGCTCATACATAGTAAAAAAATATTAATTACCATTAGACATTTTTTTTACGATAATAATAATAATAATAATAATAATCATATTTCGAAAGTCTCGAAAATGTACATAATCGTAATAATGATTTTTCTTATTGCATAATTTGCTACATTAAAAAACAATGATCTCAACGAATGGGAGAGTCTTCGAATAAATATCATCAACAATAAAAATTATTATTCAGCTTACCTTGACAATCTTTGACGCAAAGCTCGGGCTGTTGATTGTGACTGTTGGGATCGCACACAGTCGAGCACGGTCTGCACTGGGTGTCGTAAGGGCTGCAATATTCGGTGGTTTTGCACAATTTTTGACCGCACTTGGTGCCATCGGGACTGAGATTGGCACTCGCAATGGTCACCAGAAAGATTCCGATTACCGGAATCCACCATGTTCTCGTCATCATTTTAACGACCACTTTTTTTTAAATTTCCCTCTTCTTCGGAACGAAAAAACAATACAAGGGCAACAAGATTCTTGATAATTTGGACGTTGTCATTCCTTCCTAGCTATAGCCGAAAGGGATGTCTCTTGGTGGATCCATCATGCCCAATCTGTAAAAAAAAAACGAGAAAAACCATCAGTACCATTAAAAACAATTGTAAGCAATTATTATGTACGGAATAGTATGAATTATTATGATCATTATATATTGATTACTAATTATTATAGAATGATAATAATTATTATTTTTATCATTATTATCTTAGCTTATAACTGATAAGAATTATGCCGAATATTTCTCCGCTGAATTATCATTATCATTATAATTAATTATAATATTATTATATTATTATTGATTGATTATAATGATTATGATTATTTATAATGAATTATTGTACAATAATAACGATTATTATTATTACTCATAAAAAATTATCGTAAACATGCAAAGATAGAAACACCATTACCACGATTAATTGTACTAATGGCGAATAATAATAAAATATTAACAACCTATTATTATTATTGAAAAAATCGATTATTAATTATCATAAAAATTATTGTTTTTATTGATAAAAATTGTTTCATACGTTTAAACCACAAACATAATTCCGCTTGTAAATTCAAGTGTCACATTCGCGTCGATTAAATTCTCGATCTAAATTGAATTTCACGAGAATTTCGTATATTCCACTTTATATCATTCGGGCGCGTGTACACACGTATGTCACGCGTACACGTGGCTGTTGGGAAAGTTAGATGCATCGTTTCCCGATGGAATTTCGCATTAGCCCGGCGTTTTATCGCGACAGTGTGTGTGCGTGGGTGTGGACGTGTGTGCGTGCGCGTGTGTTTGTAAGACCCGTGTGAATGCCCGATTCCACACGCACATCTGTGACCCGAAATGGGCTTTCCTCACGCGACACCTGCTTCACCGTGGTACCAGCCGTTCCGCACCGAAATCTCGTTTACATTCGATTTACGAACGAAAGGGTGGGGAAAAGTCGATTCAAATTCCACGGCAATACTAAACACAACATTTGCCAAATTCTCACAACCGTTCGACATTCTCCGATAAAGGAGATCCCAAACCAAATTGAACGCGTGAATTATTCATTTTTTGTGGAATGATGGAATAGGAAAAATATTATTGATAGAGAAAAATTAATTCTTATAATATGCCTATTTATATATTTCTGTCAATGATATTTCTACGGGTCCATCGTTGTTGATAAAATAAATAATAATTATCCCATGAGTGATAAATAGTAAAAATTGATATCGATAGTATGGTATAAATATTTATTTATTTTTTTCTATCAATTATATTTTTACGAGTTCATCGTCCCGTGAAAAATTATTAATAAATAATAAATGAGTGGTAAATATTGAAAAAATAAATGTATATCCTATACATATGTTTTCTATTCTATCAATCATATTTCAACCATTCCGTCGTAGCAAGAAAAATAAATAATTATCGCGTTTAACGAAATACCATGAATTCTAACAATCCTCAAGAATTATAATTTTTTCCAATCACGAACGCCGATTGTTTCATCCGTCATCCATCCGAATATACTCCATTATCGCACCCAAGAGGATACCGATATCGCACGTGTTAAAAAAAATTGAAACAACTGAGCTCGTCGCTCTTCAAAATTTTGCATAACAAGATATTACAATAATATAAATAAGCGATAAAAGTACACCGCTAGGACGAGAAAGCGTTGTAGCCGGCTTAAGTACGTGCACGAATGAGTCATATCCAGTAACGGAGTACGGACAAGAAGAATATAAAAAAAAAAAAAATTACATCGTTGGCCTTTCACTTCACCGTGCGTCAAGACGGCGCTGGTCTACCTTTTCTCTACTTCGCGATATCGTACTGTAGCACAAACGTCGCGCTATAAAAGTTTGATGCGGTATGCGCGATACGATCGATTATATTTCTTTTTTTTTTTGTTTTTTTTTCTCATTCCCCACGATCCGACGATGAGCTTAATCGATGCCGAAGCTGCTCCCGCACATTCGAAGCTCGCATCCGAGGAAATCTACGTCGTCAGCTTCGATGCATTTAACGGAGGAAGGGTCAGTTACGAGGGGGAGGGAAGAAGGCACGAAAGATTTTTGCATCTCGTCGGGATTTATACATTTTTAAGGACGAAGATGACACGACTGCGAGATCATGGGGAGAGAAAAAAAATTCATTCGTGTTCATGAAAACCACAAATGCTTTTTCCCAGACCGCACCGGATGTCGAACGACCACACGTTCATCTACCGTGAGAAATGCAACTAGTTTTAATATAATAATAATAATAATAATAATAATAATAATAATAATAATAATAATAATAATAATAATAATAGTAATAATAATAATAATAATAATTATTATTATTATATTAATAATAATAATAATAATTATTATTATTAATTATTATAATAATTATTATTATTATCATAATATTAATAATAATAATAATTATTATTATATTAATAATAATAATAATAATTATTATCATTATATTAAAACTAGTTGCATCTCTAATTATAATTATAATTATATAATAATAATAATAATTATTATTATTATTATTATTATCAATATTATTATTATTAGTATTACTTCGTATGATTATTATTATTAATAATAATAACAACCTAAATAATATTATTATTATTATTATTGTTATATGTACAAGCCTAATGAATCTTTTTTTTCTCATGTCAATCAATCGAAGTAACTCAAGTCTATGAATATGCGACTTTTCGAGAATACGCAAAATCGTTACGCAACCACGTGATTGTCGATGAGATAGAAAACCGGTGGGCGTGCGTTGCCGTATGAGACTTGGCATAACTTTCAATTGGGTTCGTGTTAGCCGCGAGTGCGATATCAACGCTGACGAGAAACTCGAGGTGAAGTGAGAACGTCAAAAGTATTGTAATCGTCGAGGCTCGATTATTTATCACAATGAGTCAACCAGTCGCGGGGCTGAGGGTGTACGGGCAATCGAAAAAGCACGCTATTTCACGATTGCGGTGTTGTATTTACATAGATATATGTATTCTCATTAGTATGGTGGTGTGTCAAAAGAAATTATTCGAAACAAAATTATTTATTTCAAACATGAATTGTTTCTTGCGAAACACCCTAATGTGCATACACATAACACTCTTAGCGTTTCGAAAGTCTGCCATCGGTTCTACATAGTCACGACTGTATCAACGAGGCCTAATCTTCGCGGACGTTTGCTATCGCAATTCTATGACAATTTCTTTTTTTTTCATTACACGATGCGAATGCATCGGTCTTGGTGATTATAATTGCGCGAAGGCACTAATAGTCAGACCGACGGTCATTGAAAACGAAGCTCAAGCCTTCGGCAATTAATGAACAGTTTTCCGCACGAATCCACGAATTCCGTAAAAAAAATTCACATGACGAATCTATTCTTCACGCGTCGTCGTTTATACACCCTAATAAAAATTAAAACGATTACTGATCACGAATGTAACGATGGGCGATGGAAAAAAAATAGTCCTGCCTGTATTGTTAATCGAAGTCGTGTGCACTGGCTGCGATCGAAGCATTGTTGTCGCACAGCGAGAAATTCAGGTTTCACCGAGGAGAGTCGAAGCTTCTCGTGTAACGCGTATACACTTATTATCGCTGTACACGGTTTGCTGCCTAATGCCCGGAAGTAGTGTACACCGCGTTGAGCGCGGAAGTGCGGAGGAATATATTTACACGAGCGTACAACCGAAGAGGACGACAAACGGATGGGACAACGATCGGAGCCACGTCGATTCGGTATATTTATTTTTGGAGTAATTTTAATTTTAATTCGATTTATCGACCTTTCGGAACATTGAAAATTTGGAATTACGATCTGCAGCTATTTTGGCGCTCGGTGACGCAACGAAGTAAGCGCATTTGGTCGATCGGTGACGCGATTAATCAAGCTCATTCGGTCGATTTGTGACGCAACGAGCACGGGGTTATAACAAAGCAATGCAGCATACGCCGCCATTGCTGCGGTCGAACCGCGTCGCGTGATAAACTCGCGTACGTGTGCTAACCTGAAACACGGATACGAAATGCTAAAATCTCGGTTTTTAACGACTATAGCGGCTCTATCGTATTTATCTGGATGGAATAAAGTAAAGGCTGTTTCGTCGATTACACGTTGTTGTACTGAGCTGTCCACGATTCTCCGATTGTCGGCACGACAATTACGCGCTGATTTCGGACATCGGTCGGTGAAGGGCTTTTGTTGAATTAAAATGTATTTGAAATATTTATTTGGAATGAATAACTTTGATCAATTATAATGCGGCGATTGAAAATTTGACTAATTTGAAGTAAACACGGATAATTCGGATGGGAATTAGTGTTTCGCGATGGATTATGGTAGCAGAGAGGGATTGTAATTCATGATTATTCAGTTATTAGAAAATGTTTAATATATTTCCATTAAATGATTATTCAGTAGTTAAAATTCTCCCGAGAAATATATTTTTATTAAATGAATATTTCGTGGAATAATTATTAAATATGTTAAAAAAATTCTAATATGTTTTCATAAAATGATTATTGAGTAATAAAATTATTTTAAATATTTTTTCATTGATTGAATATTTTGTCGATTAATTATTCAGTGGTTAAAATATTTCAAATACATTTTCATGGGAATATTTTCATCGATACCGGGTTGATTCCTAATTCCGATTCGATTAGTTATCCGACCATCGAATCGATCTACTCGATCGTATAATTGCGGCACAAAAAACAATCATTGTGCAATTACCCGAACCGGCACGATATCAGTCGTTGCACAATCGCATTTCACGATTCCGTTGTTTCAATATTTTTTTACGCCATCTTCTTGCGCGATCCTTGGAGCCGAAGAACGTCGTGAATAACCGACAACGTTCGGGAATGATCGGGCGTTCGTAAAGAACTCGGGGTTTGTACCGAGCCGCTCGGTCGCGGTCGAACCGCCTCAGGAATGTTGCTCGACTGGTTGTCTCCGGCCGAGTCGAATCGGCTACGAAAATATAAAAGTGAAGTCATTTTCTCGGCGCAGCGATCGGCACAAAAACCCGAGGATTCGCCGATAAAATATACTCGGCTCAATCGACAATAATAATCGATTCTTCGCAATTTAACTTGCTTGTTCGTCCAAAATTATTCTCAAGATGTCTCGGTCGGTAACAAAAACTGTCAAGTATTTTTCTCGGCCGTGATTAGCTTTTCGATTAAAATACGAAAACGATCGACTGCGTGTTACAATTCAGCAGTCAACCGTTCTGGTTTTTTATTTGAGAAATTAATGGTAGCGGAAAAAAACACTTTGGGAAGGTTTAGCTATTTCCCTCGCACTCGTAGCAATCTGAGAGAGGCAGACGACGTGTATCGCCTTAACTTTCAAACGCTCGACTGCGCTTGTGACAAGGAAACAATAATTACACCCGATAAAACACTCCAACCTCATTGTTGCCATTCAGCAGCTCATACATCCTACATTTTTTCCATTTCCAACAAATTTTACCGACAAACGACGATATTGCGCATCAAGATTTTTTCCTCTAATTATAAATCCAATTGCGCACAGCGAATAATGCCAATCGTCCAGCGGGACCCACCGGGCGCTCGATGTCCCGCGGAAACGCAACCAAATGATTTCAATGCCCGCAGGCGACGTCTCGCAGCAGATAAGCTTTGCTCGTTGGGAGTACGGTTTCAAAACGCGCGAACAAATGGGTCCGGTGGTTGCACCGGACTGAAGGTTTCGTGTATTACGATGCCTCGAATGAGCCACAACGTGTTGACGTTCTCCGTTGCATTGTGCGGAATTCGAGTGCAACGAAATTCAAACCAATCGTTGTAGATCCGGTTCGACGACGCGAAACACACGATTGTAGGATAATCGCAGGGTTACGTTATCACTAAATCAAAATTAACCATGCGTTTCTTCCAAAAAAATACCTCATTAAAAAAAAGAATAATAGATGATAATTAATAATGAATTAAAAAATCGATCACTATGAAAGTAGGGGTAGGTCTCGATATCCAGAATCTCATTCTGCCGAAAACGTATATATAGATATAGTGGCGTAGCTCGCTTCACGCGTTGTACCGCGTGAAGATGGTTTTCGGCCGAATGAGATTCGGGATTTCGAGACCTACCCTATAATATTAGTTCGTATATTTTATTATATTATATTATTGATAATTGATTAATTATTGTTTACTATCAATTATAATAATCTTATTATTATTATTTATTATATTATTATTATTGTTATTTATTACATTATTATTATACAATTATATTATTATTATTAAAAATTCGTAAACTTCGTCCATAAGTTCTTCTCGATAGTAACGATCGCTCGGCAATGGCGGCCCGGCGGCCATTATTCTCCAAAAATGAAAATAAAAATAAAAATAAAAATAAATACCAATAATTGACTTACCTGTCAGTCGAGGAAGGAAAAAAACGCGCGGGGATGAAAAAATAAATAAAATACGAACTAACACGACGCGGTTCACATTTCTCGTGGATTTGCACGTTATTGTATCGACTTCCTGCGTACGACTGTCGATGGTAAGCGCAGTCGAGGAACCCAGAACCGAAGCTACCGGTCAGGTTTGACTCCCACCTTGAAGAGTCAAGTCTCCCTCTTCGCTACACCTGCGAGACCCGGGTTTCCCCTCTCGTCTTTACCTGTTGCCAACCTGCGTGCGCACACCTCGATTGTTGCCTTCGTGTTGCACGCGTTTCTTCTTCTTCTTCTTTTTTTGTGTGCTGCCTCTCGCTTCGTTGATAATTGACGCCTACGGGTTTCGATCGACGATCGACGATCGACGGATCGCAGAACCGGATGTTAACAGCGCGGCCCGATGAAGAGAAGCTTGCGGGGGCGGGCTGCGAGGTCGATGTGACCGTCGAGACGCGAATATTTTGATTAATCCAAAATCGAGTGGAAGAACAGTCGCGGGTTTGAGTTGCGGGGGAGAGGATGCGAGCTGTAAGCTGTATTATCGAAAATTAAAACGATGAAATGTCGGATTAGATATGTAGTTGGCGTTTGGGGAAGAGTAGAGAAAAAATTGAGAAAGAGAGAGAGAGAGAGAGGATTAAATTTTCAAATAGAAAATAGCTCAAGAGATGAAATTGTTCTTTGGAAAAGAGCGAATGAAAAAATAGAGAGATGGATGAGAGCGAGATGGCTCATTAATACATAACTAGCTAGAAATGTACGAATTTCAAATAGCTCGAAATGTGAAATTGTTATTTTTAAAAGTGCGAATTGCGGTAAAAATAGAGAGATGGACGAGGCCGAGATGGCTAATGAATACAAATAGCTAGAAATTCATGAATTGCAAATGGCTCGGAATATGTAATTGTTATTCGAAGAAAAGCGAATAAAAAAATAGCTCAGAATGTGTAATTGCTTTTTAAAAAACAACGAGTGAGGAAAAAATAAAGATAGATAAAACCGAAACTACAAATCGCAAATAGCTCAGAATACGTAATTGTAATTTGAAAAAAATCGAAGGAGGAAAAAATAGATGGATGGATGTGAGCGAGATGTGGCTAATGAATAAAAATATGACGAAATTTAATCATTCAATGACGATGTACATATATATTTATTTATTATTGCGTATTAAAGGTCCATACAAAGATATAACAATGATCTTTACATACTGCGGCGCTACGGGTGCTCACGTTTATTTATTGCAGATTATTGTTTCGTGGAATCGATTAAAAAACGAATTATTACATCGTGGTCGGGATATGTCGCAAAGTTTATTTCGTGGTGTCGGAGCCCCTATGCCGAGATTTCGCTTTGTTTCATTCTTCATTTTTTATCATTCTTTCGTTCGTTTTCTTCTTCTTCTTCATCTCATTAATTATTTTCTTACATATTAATTACATTTTCCAGCGTCTTCGCTTCCACCATCGTCGTTTTTCCGTTCAAATCGGCTGATTTGTCGAAAATCCTTTCCGAAGGCTTGTTTTTTTTTTCCCAGGAATAATCCACGCGGCTTTTCACATTCATTCCCCTAAATCCTCATTGTTCGATTCAACCAACCGCTTTATCAGAGAGTTGTGGGTGTGTGGGTGTGTGCATGTGCACGAGATAGTTGCGGCGCGAGAGATAAAACCTCGACGATCATCAATCGATTCGACGAGAAAATCCCATTACCGATATAAAAAAATGAAAAAAAAAAGAGAACAAAAATTAACCATCGTTACGACTAAAATTGTACTCATTATATACACGTAAAATTTCGATTTGGTAATAATGGTTGCGACGAATTTTTTTTACCGCGTCTAACTTGTGCACAAACATTTAATCCCAAAGAGCAAATCAATGGTCGAGATTTTATCGTCGGCTTTGCTCGTGGATACAAGTGAAAAATTCATGCAATTTAATTCATCGTCTAATTGTCTAATTGCACGCTACAGACACATCGTAACGCATAAACGCCACAATCGTTCTTCACTTCCGTTAAATTTTTCGGTAAAATTTTTTTTTTTGTTCCAACACATGTTTGTTATTATTATTTAATTTTATTATGATTATTATTTTTATTATTTTTATTATTATTATTGTTATCATTATTATTATCATTATACGCGTTTTTCTTAAAACGTAACTATAGTACAAATTGCGCGAGACCGATGAGAACCAGTTCCCGACAATAATCGCCAGAGTAACGTGACAAAAAATTAAAAAAAAACAATAAGTGTTAACAAAAATCGAAAGACGATGTTATCGCTAATATGGAACGTTGAGTTTGTGCGTTCATTTACAATCGTTCTGAGTGTTGACGGAGTCGCAATTGTACATGCAGCCTCGTGTATTTCATTCGTTATTAAATTATTCATAGACACCCTGTATTAAGTTCCGTTCATATTTTTTTTAAAATTACTTTTTAATTTTTAATAATTCAAACGTTCGTCGAAAGTAAATATTATTCGATATAAATAGCCTAAGAAGCACGCACGGAGGGATATTAGTGTTTTTAGGATTACCACGCGTACTATCAAAGCCGCAATTACGACGTTTTTCTTTCTTTATCGGCGACACGGATTTTATGCTTTATTTTTTTTTTTTTTTTTTATTGTTTCATCATTATTATTTTTATTATTAGTATTACTTTTTTAATACTGATTGCAATTCTATAGTTAAATGTTTACGATTAAAAGTACCGTAGCGCGAGGCCCATTATCGGGACTCCGCTCAGTCTATAACACACGCGAAGCTCTGCCACCGATTATTATTATTATTATTTTTTGTTTTCAAATTTTATTTCTCAATTAAACGAATTAATTAGTTCGTATATTACAAAAGTCATTGTGCATTTGTGAAGAAAATGTTGATTTTTATTCGATCAATCGTTACGTTTGTTTTTATTTCTGTCGGGGCATTTTTCGACGGGAGAAAAATTGATAAGCCATTGAAAACTTTATCAGGCCAGCCCCGTTTCAATATGCGAAATTCAATTGCCATTTTATTTTTAATATAAAGACGAGAAGAGGATTTTTAAGTACGGTGCGTGAAATTTTTGGGCGTAAATTCAAAAACATCGATCGCAAATGCGCGAATTCAACGTACTGGCCGGCGCTATTGAACGAAAGCGAAATTTTTGTTCGTCCGGGCTTATCGCCTGCGGAACGAACCGTACTACTACATTATCACACGTCTTTTGCTTTATTCTTCATGCTTCGCACGTTCGTGACCGATTGTATTAATGACGTCAAGCGCAGAGACGACCGTGAGATTCTACGGAAATTACGTGGACCGAAAATATTTTGCTTATCCATGCGAAATTGCATTTCGATGAGAAAACGAACGGTTCGTCTTATTTTTCTTCTTTTTTGTTTTTTTTTTTCGTCGTAATTAATTCGAATACGCGTCGACGACTGTTCGATTTTGTCTTCGTTGAAAATCGTCGTAATCGAATGACGATAATTCGGCAATTAAAATTTATACGGATTCCGCCAACGTCTGTCTGCTTCGCGCTTGCGGATGTGAAAAATTGAATTCTTCGTTGATTGAAAAATTGAATAATCTTCGATGTCGTTTACGAATGAAAATTTGTTTTTCTCGTTTTTCCCATTTTTCCCGCAGTCTTCGCGGGAAACAACGGAGAAAAATTCTAAATATCGCCAATGTCCGGGGTTGAAATGAAACACACAAATATTGACGTTTTATTTGCTTCTCGGATTCTTTATTTCGTTTCATTTAATTCTGTTTTTTTTTTTTTTTTTTTTTCAAATTTATGTATCGTTATTATTTTTTTCTTCTTCTTCAAATGTGTCTTATTACTCGACAGACGTTGGAAAAAACGCACGGGACGCATCTAATATTGTTTTTTAATTTGTTTCCTCGATAATCCACAGACCTCTGCGTTTGTCGCTTTAATTCGGTACTATGATTAATACAAAATATACTCTATTATTTATCTCATTAGTGATCGTGACGATAATATTAATTAGCGTTAATCGGGTGGTCGTCTCGTCGGGGCCGTCGGCTAATTCTCACTTTGAACGGATAATCGATCGGAATATATAAATATATATTTTTTAAAAATTATTAATTTCTATCTCGTGATAAAAATACGACGCATTGTTGTTGAAGATTTTTTTTTTTTTTTTTTCAACCGACGAATGAAGAATCAAAATTGAATGACCGCATTCAAAATTGATTATCAAACTATCGGAATATTTTGTGCGCGCGTGGACGAAAATAAATTTTGAAGAGAAAAAAAAAAAAGAGTAATTCCCAAAATTTTCGGGAGAATTGACGGATGTGCGATGGCCTAAATAGACATATTTACACGGAAGGCCAAACATTGTTTTCTCACAACACCAAAGTGTTTTTCGTTCGTCGAAAGGGATTTTTTCTTTTTCGTTACATATAAACAATTTTTTTTTTTTTTTTTTTTGTCGTTTTCGAAGATTCGCAAGTTGCTCGTGAAAAAATAACGAAACAAAAAAAGCTCGGCGAATAGCCATCGCGAACGTAATCGAAGCTCGGACCGCCTCGGAGACTTCCACCTTTTTCTAAAAATTGATTTTCATATTCATTCACGATTTTTCGTACCATTATTTCTAACGTTCAGTTCTAGAAGAAGCGCTACGTCTTAATACGTAATACAAAGTGTTATTAATCTTATTATTATTATTATTATTATTCGCTCTCAATGGAAATAATTAAATGGTGTTGTCGTCTACTTGTCAATCGAAGTTTCAAAGTTTTTTTTTCTTTTTTTCTTTCACGAAGGACACCGTTTATAATTATTAATTATTCCTTTCGTAATTAACCATTCGTTGAGACGCTCATGGGTGTCTCGTCGAGCTTCGTCGACAAGAATTATCATATAAATAATCGTTGAAAAAATATATTATTAAAAGTATAGGTACGAATAGAATTAGTGTGTTTATCTTCTTTTATCTTTTTTTTTTTTGCCCTCCTCAAAGAGTAATAATAATACATCGCGTAAAGTGTTAGTTTCTTCCTTTGTTCGGTGAAACTTCTCCCGTTTTGTTCGCATTTTCACAACGCAACCACACACTCGCACATTGAATTTTATTTTATTTTTCGATTCGCATTAATTCACGATTTTCGACCGAAAATTCCGGTTTTTTCGGTTATCATCAATGATCCGAAGATACCAGAAATTTTAATCCAAACTCACTCGTTGACGGAATCGACGATGAAACGTCGGTTACGTTGAATACACGTCGATCTATCGTCACGTTACAAAATTTATAATTTCGAATATTCTACCTAAATAGATGCGTATATAGAATTTTCTGTGTTCTTCTTTTGTTCTTGTTTTCATTTCGCTTCCCACAATTCATTTTTATCTCTTTTTTTTTTTATTTCAATCCAAATCATTCGCACACGCGCGCTATTCTTGTCTTAAAAAAAAAAATTCGTTTTTCGCATTCGTTAAAAATTCAACTTTACTCTCCGAGATTAATCCTTAAGTCATTCTCATCGTTTATAATATTCAACTTTTCGGTTTCTACATTAATCAGTAACAAATCTATTGCGATTTCAAATGTAAGGAGAAGAAAACATTCGTAATGTATGAGATCATGACTTGTCGAAGATGCCACTCGCGTCGTCAACGTTCTTCTCTCTCTCTCTCTCTCTTTCTCTCGTCCTCTTCGCCCCTTTTTCGTCCTCGTTCCTTTTTTTTTTGCCTCATGCACAAGTTGCAAGAGTATAAAAAAAATCGTTCGTGGCTTTTCTCCGTTACCTGACAACGCTCAACTCGGAGTTTCGTCCAAATCTTATCCTCTAAATCGTTATTGTATATTTTTGTTTCTTCATCGCACAATAATATAATATTCTCTCAACTTTTCAATCCGTGACCCGTGAATTCCCAGATTCCATTTCACTCTGATTGCTTCAATATAATGTACAATTTGCTCCTTCAGTCTGATACGACGAAAAAGGAAAATCGTGTTTCGGCGAGTGATTTCGTAATTTTTTTTTCTATTATTATTTTTATTATTATTATTATTATTATTATTATTTTTCGTTTTTTTTCTCTTTCTTTTTAAATAGAAATCACTCGTCGAGACAAAACATCGACAGACGTGCGCCAGCCTCGAGAATTCGCGAATCTCACAATTTTTCGATCAAACAATTCGCCATCAACGAAAACTCTCGGCATTCGTAGGCTCCACACAGTTTTGGTTCGGCTGATTTATACATTAACAAACAAAACATGCTCGTATTTCCACATTTATCGTTTCAACGTTTTGGTCGAACTTTGTGGCACATCCCGAAGTTAATCAAATGACAAATAAAATTTTTTAGAACGAATTCGGAAATTTTCTTCTTTTCCTCTACCTTTCGTAATATTCCATCGATCACGCGGGTTTTTTTTTTTTTCGTCGCTAAACGGATGTAAAACATTCTCATAGGACCGTTCGAAACGACGGCGTCGAATTCGTTATCTCGTGATAATAAATCGAAAATCAATCGTTCAACGGAATTTTTTTTTTTTTTTTCAAAATCTTTCGATCCGTTCGCGCTAAACGCGAGATATTCAAGAGAATTATTCGTTTATTCGTGTTTATTTATCGTATATTAACATATTCTTATTAATCCCACGCGTATTCCGCGCATTGGTCATTCTCTCTCACTCTCGCCGAAAAAATTCGTCGCCAACGCGGACGCAATTTTAACCCGCAATCGCAACTTTTCGTTCATCGATTCATTCAATTTTTTTTTCGCATTCGCACGGATTCAAACGTCTTCGATCGCGCGTGGAACACGCCGAGGATAATATATTTGCACAAACGACACGTAGAAAATGGAAAAGACACGGTTTTTTTTTTTTTTTGGTTTTTTTTCTTTCGTTTTTCTGTTTTTGTTTCATCTAGATTATAAATGTTTTTTTTTCTTTTCTTTTTTTGTTTCTTCTTCCGCACGCTCGCATTCGCGTTTGGGACTCAATTTTTTCTTTCTTCATTAATTTTGGAGTTACGATTTTGACACTCGCAAAAATTAGCCTCCAACGCGACTGAATTTAAAAAAAAAACTTTTTTTTTTCTTCCAAACGCACGAGATATCGAAATTCCAGGAGCATGAAAAATTAGTCTGTCGTTTTTATTATTAAGATTTGTTGCGATCGATGCCAAGTGTCGAGTAACAAATTCCGTAAAAACGTCTTAAGGTTGAAATTCGATTATTTTTTCCTCGTATTCTTCTCAGATCTCGCTTCTTGCGTCGAAAAAAAAAAAACAAAAAAAATTCCAATTCACTCAAGTTCCATCGCCGACGGTTTTTCATCTCGTAAATTCGTTCGGAAATGCCACAAAAAAGTCCATCGGTCGTTTCCTCGTCTATAAATTCTCACATCTGCCATTAGCTTCGAGAAATCTCTCCTCGAATTTTTCTTATTCTTTTTTTATCAAATTCTTTCGTCATAATCGCTCACGATTTTTTCTCGCCATTGTTCAACTTCTCGAATTTTAATTTCTCATCGACGAACGTACGATCAAAATTGTCAATCGTCGTTCTTTTCTCCCTTCCTCAACCGTCGCCGAGATTCGATGTCGATTTCTCAGACTAATAAACTTTCTCGACGAGAAAGATTTTTAATGTAAAAAAAAAAAAAAAAAAAAATTGTGTAAATAAAAAATAAAAAATACTACGATTCCCATTTTTCGTAACCACCTCGAAAACGTTTCCAACAACCCGACGGTGTGGATTTATTAACGCCACCGTGTCCGAAATCCTCGTTTTCATCATTGTCTTCGTAATCCACGTTGTTGTTATCGTTCGTGATAAAGTTGTCGATCACGATTGAGGTTGCGGCAGCGTCGTCGTTGTCACCAGCGGATTGCTGGAACGGCTATACTCAAATGCTCGACGGGCTGTTGGGACCGTCGGTGTTGGAAGTCGCGTTGCGATTTCCCGTCAAACCTCGCGACGGTGAGATGCTGTCTTCCGTTTGTCGCGGTGGTCCGGACATTCCGTGCTGCACGTAATGCGTCAACCTCGTCGGTAGCGAGCCCGAATTCAATTGATAAAATTCTACCAATTGCAGAAGATCGTAGAATTTCGTCAGGCCTTTGTCCAGTGAGAAGAGCATGCAGTTTCTTCGTTCGTCGAATATCTGAAAGGATGGAATGATAGTCGTTAAAAAAATTTGATGATACCATTTTTTTAATTTGATGTTTGATGAATTTTGATGTATCGAATATATTTCGTAAATTTGGTAATTGACCCGAATGATAATCGTTAGGAAAATTTAAAGATGCAATTTTTTCATTTGACATTTGATGAATTTGATGTATTGAATATATTTCGTAAATTTGATAATTGATTCGAATGATAATGGTTGAAAAATTTAGTGATACCATTTTTTTTTATTTGATGTTTGATAAATTTGATGTACTGAGTATAGTTCGTAAATTTCATAATTGACCTGAATTATAATCGTTAAACAATTTAAAGATACCATTTTTTCATTTGACATTTGATAAATTTGATGTATTGAATATATTTCGTAAATTTGATAATTGACCTGAATTATAATCATTAAAAAATCTAATGATATCATTTTTTTTTATTTGACGTTTGATTAATTTGATGGTTTGAATATATTTTGTAAATTTGATAATTGACCTGAATTATAATCGTTAAACAATTTAAAGATACAATTTTTTTTTTATTTGACGTTTGATAAATTTGATATATTGAATATATTTTGTAAATTTAATAATTGACCCGAATGATAATCGTTGAAAAATTTGATACCATTTTTTTATTTGACGTGTGATAAATTTGATGAATCGAAATTATATTCCGTAAATTTGATAATTGAGATTGAAGAATGTGTCAATGAAAATAATTTCAAAATGATGTTTCATTCGAACGATCATTGTTAAAAGTTAAAATTACTTCCATCCGTCGTCAAAAGACCAGAAGCGTTATACGGCCAACTAAATTCAATCGTGTACGAACTAAAGGTTCGATAATAAATTTACAGACATGCGAGCACAATCCAACCGCAGAGAAAAAACGAAAGTGATCGAACGAACAAAATACTCACAGGCTGTATCTGGGTGTGGAAGACCTTATCGCTGTATTTGTACGTCAGCACGAAGGATCCCAGATTGCTTTTGCTCTCGCGTACGAGGAATACTCTGTAATAAAAAAATATCGAAAATAATAAAATCGTACTTATTACACTACTAAATTCAACGTAATTTATATTTCCCGGTGAAGCAAATAATCGACAATTTCCGGGTATAATAATGTTTTATAAATTTTGTGATAATCAAGATGATCGCCGAAGAAAATCTTCTTTATATTTTTTAAATTTTGTTTTTTTTTTTTAAACGGATAGTGAACGAGCTGGTCGTAGATGAGTAAAGATTATTGTACGTGAAAGCCAAGCGGCGAATGTTTAGGTCGGTAAAAACAAGGCGTGGCGGGGTATGAATTAAAACCGTCGTAAACGGGACGAGGATGAAGGTCGGTCGGTAAATGCAATAAGATGACCGTTCGTGGAAGATGCGACCGCGTATTTCGCTCGTAAAGTTGATTGCTCGACGGTTATGCGAATCACGAGTGTTGCGGTTTTAGCCTCTTCGGTACCTCTTCCACCTGCTGCGTTTATTCACTCTCATTTTTCTCGGGGTTCACATGCGAACGGTCTACAATTAGTCGAAACTTTCGAACGTCGAACGAGCAAGAAACTTCGGGTTCTTCGTCTTCTTCGGGTTCAAACGCCACGATTCGCGGTTCGAGAAGAACCGGCCGAGGTTCGAAAGGCAAAGTGGAAGAATACGAATTATACGAGGAGAGAAGAGAATTCGTGATTCGTTATGTGCATCACGAAAACTTCATAAAATACGGAATAATTATGATCGGTTTCGTCATGCGGAAAGCTTTTGTTTTAGCGAGAGGAAATTGAGTTTTTGTTTTTTTTTTTATCGTACGGTACTTAAAATCGTTCTGAAACGTAATGGGAATGGGGCTGTGGAAATGAATTAACGGAACGAGAGGAAAAAAACACACTTCCTGCGTTTGTATCCCGTGACTGCGAAATCTTTCTCATAACTTTGAAACTTCTTCAACTATGGTACTAAAAATTTGTCACGCTGTTTAAGCACGTATTTCCTCTTTATTCGAGATGATTGTTTTATTATTATTATTATTATCATTATTATTATAATATTATAATTATTATTTATCTATTTATTTATTTTTTGTTATTATTATTATTATTATTATTATTATTATTATTATTATTATTATTATTATTATTATTATTATTATTATTATTATTATTATTAATTATAATGATAATAATAATAATAATAATAATAATAATAATAATAATAATAATAATAATAATAATAATAATAATAATAATAATAATAATAATAATAATAATAATAATAATAATAATAATAATAATAATTATCATTATATTTATTTATTATTATTATATATATTTATTTATAATTATATATAATAATAATTATTATTATTCTGAATGAATGCATGTCATTCGACTGATAATTGAAAAAACTATTGAGAAATAATTATTTTTATTGTAATTGATAATAACATAATAATATACTATAGTATTATAATATCAATAATCGATAGTCGATATAATTATAATAATAACAATAATATAATAATTATTATTATTATTATTATTATTATTATTATTATTATTATTATTATTATTATTATTATTATTATTATTATTATTATTATTATTATTATTATTATTATTATTATTATTATTATTATTATTATTATTATTATTATTATTATTATTATTATTATTATTTTTAATTACGGACACTTCATATCCTTACCGGTTCGTCAATCCGGAGTAATGTTTATCTGTAATTCCATCTTCGCCCTTTCAAAGTATTTTCGTTTCGTTTACGGCGAACAAAGGGTAAACGGATCACGGCACAATGGTGCAGAATAATTAATAAGAAATAAGTAAATACATTGAAACGAAGTTCCTTCGGACTTCTTTGTGATTTGTTCAACTGGCAAATCGACCATTGAACGAAGAAAAAAAAAGTGCTTTAACATTATCGCGTCTGGCTTCTCGTAATTCTCTTTTACTTCGCTCGCGGAGGACTCACTGACTCTTTGCAGAGGTAATTTTTTTTATTTTTCATCTCGTGTCTTTCAGTTCGAAATACAAAAAAAATGTTTCTATCCGAGTCAGTGTTTTACAATCTCGCTGGACCGTCCGATACAAACGGCAGGATGTACCCTCGTCACATTAATAATGCAACTCTCACAATAGTTTCGCTCTGCACATGGCAGTCCAATTTGTCAAATTCTTCCACCTTCCCATTTTCTTCTCCCTCCCACGCCCGTCGACCATCGTACCGAATAAACAATTTTCACTCGATCCAACGACAACTCCACGATTATGGTAATTCACGGTTTTCCGCGAGATTAACGCTACCTCGATTCCCGAATCTTCGGGCAAAATTTTCTTCGCGATGCTTTACGTTGTGCGGTAGATTTAAATCTCAATTCGTAAGCGTGGGGTCACTAGGTGCCTTGCCGAAATAATGTGGACTTCACGTTTTCATTTTTTATACTATTATATCGTTCAATGCGTTACAATTAATTCGTTCCAGCGATACAATGATTTATCCTTGTTCCAAGATTGATGATGATATTTCATGAATTTTGTGGAATTCATTGGAGTACTTTGGAGTACTTCTTCGAGCGCCGGTCTCGAGTGATTTTTCAAATGGAATAGAAACGATTGACGTCATTAAAAATATTGCAGAGCAAACCAGTCGGGAGGAAGAACACGGATTCAACCGAAAAATTGAGAACCACGGAAGCAATCTTCGTGGCTCTAAAATGACGAGAAAAAAATAAAAAAAACAACAACAATAAAACAATAAGTGGCACCGAAAGAAACTTTGTTGCAGATCCTCAGACTTGCGGTATCAAAGATTAGTTCCAGAGGTTCTTTATGACATTGTTGTGTCCGTCGCGAAATTCGCGGTCGAACTGTAATCACAAGAACCCGCAGAATCTCCGAAGCCACGGAGATACATCGCAGCGCGGACCACTGTAATTTCGCAGTGCCATTGGGGTGTGGGTGAGGCGAACGAGGAGAACAACGTTGTAATTTAGCCTCGCCGGAGGTTTGGGATTGCGGACGGGAAACCGGTTTTCGACCATGGGAAATTATTTCGCGCGATTTCCCGTGACGCACTTGCAAATGCATAAAATGGCCCATATGCCTGTTTCGGGTGGCATTTTTACCCCACATGCTGGGGTCACTCGCGATTTACTTCTCATAGCATTCGGAGCTCACGGAGAAATGTAATTTTCGAAAAAAAAATTTGATTGTCAATCCGAGGAACCCAATTTACTCTTTAATCGTCCCTAAGATCGTGAAATGGTCCATGGTCGACGATCCATTGGACTTTATCGGTTTGGGAAGTAGATTTGAATGATAAATAGCAGGTACATACATACTATATGATATTAATACTTGTTATTTGAATAGATATGAATATTATTGATGAAATAACAAATATTATATTATATTGTAGAATAAAATAATATAATAGGTATATATAATAATGATAATAATAATAATAATATATTTTTTTAAATTGGTATTTATATAATAATAAAATATTTATATTTATTATCATATATAATAATATATTATATATTATATCAATATAATATATTTATTATTATAATAATAAATATATTATTATTATTATATATATATAATAATAATAATGTTATATTATTATTATTATTATTAGCATTATCATTTAATTTTTTTATATAATATTATATTATTATATAATAATTTTTTTCTTATAATTATAATTATAATAATAAAATTCAACGTACCCGTCAACCGTGCCATGTTCTTTGATGATCGACGCGGCATAGTCCCTGGTGAGACCGCTGTGAAACCACGGTTGTATAGTGTGAATTTCATTGTGCAGACCATCGAGCTTTACCAATCCGCAACTCGGTGGTGACCTGGAAAAAGTTCTCAACCGATGTCGCAAAGATCTGTCCGCCGTTCGCGCTATGTCTCTCGCTTCCTGCGGATCGTCGACTATCCTGCCGACGCTTCCCGTGAAATCCATGGCGACTCTCGACCGCAATGATTCCTGAAAAATCATAGACGAAAAACATTTTTATCGAATGCATGAACAAATTCAACGTGGATATTTTTTCATAGGACTAGTATTTTTTATAGTTGCGAGTTGAAATTCTATTGTACGAATAAATTGACCGATGAACAATGGAGGATTCAATCGATACGAAGATGCGAAAAGTGCGGGGGTGTTTATTGGGTATAAATTCGTAAGAATTTCGTATTATTAACTCGTATGTGAGGTCGTTGAAAGACTTTTTACTAGTCTGCCTCATCGCCGCGCCATCGACGAACTAAATCCCCAAAATTAATCCGAGACAACTCAATCGATAATACTCGAAACATGGCGATATTAAAACTATGTTCCTACAATTCAGTTTACTTCCCCGCGTGAAAGTTATCAGAAATAACGAAAAGTATCGCTCTCTCGATTGACGAAGATGCAATAGTATAGAAAAAAAAACAACAGTAACCCACAATTCTCCGTTGCATTACGTGAGTAAAGATCCCCCCCCCCCCCCCCCATCATCCCTTCCTCCCGCTCGACCCAGCGCCCAGGAACCAACGATCTCCGAGTCTCTGCGAAAACGTTTTCACAGTCTACGAGATTCACACGAGAGAATGCTCTCGCTCGTTTTTGATCTCGCGACTATACACGGCTGGTCCTTCTATCTCCCCTCAGACTCATCTCTTCCTCTCTCTCTCTCTTCCTCTCTCTTATCCCACAACTACATCCAGCGTGCATCGCAATATTTCTCAACGTACTCCCGACGTTCGTTAACTCACCCACTGCTTATTGCCGCGATCCCCTTCCCGCCCCTCCCCTCCGGGCCGGTGCAGCCTCCGCTGCGTCCCTCAATGGAAAATCATAATTTATGTCTTTGTACTTCGGCATCAAACGACGTTGAGCCCCGCTCGAACCGCAAACCCGCATATTGTCGATCGTGCGAGTACCGGGCCCACGCGTTCTGGGCTCGGCGTTTGTTCGATTCGCTACAAGCAACGGAGAAATAACCCGTCGCATGCCCGCAAGACTGCGACGACAACGACGACGACGACGAATACGTCACTGTACCGTACCGAACGAATCGGTTGTTGCACGAAGTGAAAGACCCCGGAGTCCGTTCGAATATCATCGTCGTCGGTCGCGCCGTCGTCTCGACGTCGTTCCGAACAAAAATGGACTGTGAGAGTCGTCGAGAGTCCGTCGACAGTCGTCATCTCGTTGCTGATTGATCGTCGAAGACGGACAAATTCGATTACACTCAGTTGCTTTTTCAGCGTCCTTCGTAACGCGCTTTGTTAAATTGCAAAAGCTGGTTACGAATTGAAAGAATTGAGCTCCTAGGAGGAAAAAAAATGAAATGAAACTTTTCAGTCTATCAGAGGGGGTTCCATTAAAAATTATTGTTTTTGAAAATTTTCATAATGTCTGTGTTTGGGTCATCAATCTACGTCCGTATACCAAATTTCATCTCAGCAGCCGTATTAATGAGAGAATAAAATGATTGTGCCATACAGAATCCAAAAGGATTCTCAGTGCACTGCAAATCCTTAAAAATAAAAAATCGCAATCATTTTAGAAATGAAAAAAAAAATAAATGAAAAGAATAAAAAAAACCCCGCATAAAAGTTAAAAAGAGTAATTAGATATTTCACGATACATCATCACACGCGTGCTTGAGCGTACAAGTGTGCGTGTATACGTGCGAATCTCGAGAGAGGCCTCAACGGTGAGAGCCGAACAAGCTATAAAGATGGAAACGCGGTTCGTACGAGCGCGAGAGTTTTGCAACGCACGAACGGCAAAACGTATTTCTTTTATCAATCGCGTTTTGCGCAATTCCTCGTTGCGCGGTGCTCGAGCGTTTTCCGAGCACGCACAATGGGATAGCCGTGCTCTTTTGTGAGATGAAAAGCAAGCAGCGCGAGCGTATACGAGGAGATAAGTCAAGCATATGGAATCGGCACGGGTGTAATATCCACGTGGGTGTTGGCTGATTTACACCTGCCTACGCGGACCTGCCTGGTTCGTCTCGCGCTGTCACGGGTCTCTTTATCCCCACCTTTGTCTTTCAATTGCCAAACGTACAGGTTGATGCAGAATAATTGTGGAAGTATTTTTCTCCGAACGAAAAAAAATGTAATAATAATAATTTTTATACTTCACCAGTTGCATCTGTTCAGAAAACTATAATCAAAATTATTATTATTATCATTATGGTTTTCTAGACGGATATGACCAGGGACCAAAAAAAATTATTTAATAATAATAATAATAATAATAATAATAATAATAATAATAATAATAATAATAATAATAATAATAATAATAATAATAATAATAATAATAATAATAATAATAATAATAATAATAATAATAATAATAATAATAATAATAATAATAATAATAATAATCATTTTTATTTTTCAATTATTATTATAATATATCTGATAATGATTATTATCATTATTCTCTAATCGATACAACTAACGAAATAAATTTTCAAAAATTATTATTATCATTTCTCTGAGCTTATTAACAATAAAATGAAATAACAATAATCATCATTCGATATATAAGAATCAAAAATAGAAAATAATACTAATCAAAGAACAACAAATAAATAGCGAAAATTCGGCTAAATAGCAGCGACTCAACTTGAAACGTATTTTGAATCATCCGGTATTCATATATTCCAGGCGACGATTCAATTGCCGTCGCGGATAAGAGCCAGTGTGCGTATGTGTGTGTATTCGAGAATAGTGAGAACCTCTCGAATCTCGATCTCGCGTGATTGTGGTCCTGCGGTAGGCTCCTCAACCAATATAACTTCAACAGCCGCGAAGCCACGTACGAAACCTTTTCACCTCGCGCTCGTTCCATCGCACCAACGTTTTCAATGAGTTACCCAATCGCATGTACAACCGCGACGCCGGTGGCGCGGTTGTGTTCTTCGTTGAAAGTTCACGAAGAGTTTTCGACGATTCGGAGCTTTGACATTTTCACGTTCGCTCGACGGCTCGCCATCGTTGAATCCGTTCGTCAGGATAACGATAATAGATCATAGTATATGGCAGTGGTCTGTATCAAGGTCATTTCCGAATTTTAATGTGTTCACCTCCCGGATATAATTGAAAATCTTTCATTTCAAAGCCTCAAAATTAGTTCCGTCATTTTGTTGTGGCGGATTACTTTTGTTTGAAAAAAAAACATACGTCTCTTTGTAATAAGAAATATTGACCAAATTTTCGCTGCTGTTGATACTTCAGCTGGTATCAATTAACTAAAACTCGATAAACACTCCATGTTATTAAGATTATTTTGTTACATTAACATTTTTTCAAAATCATTTGAAACCCATTCGTACATATTAAAATTCACAAATGACGTTTGAAAGGATCGTTCTAACATATACATATAATTATATACCTGTATCGCGATTAGGCACGCCGCTCTCGAGGCGACATTATACATTTTTTCTCCTTCCTAGAAGCATCACCGGCAAATGTTACAAAGTTCATTCGACACTTTTGATCGATAACTCCGAGTGCAACGTAAAAAAAATCATAGCAATCTCTCGGCCTGATTGCACGCGCGTTTCACACGCATGTGCAAAGCCTGACGGACAGTCCCCGGTTGCGTCGATGTGTATATACCGTACATACGTGGTAAATATAGATATATTTCCATGGATATAGATGTAAGTCATGTGACCGTGTATTACGCAACTCCTGGTTCTCGAGTGCGAGCGATCGATGCTGCACCAGCCAGCCAGGCCTCTACCATTCTTCTCTCCTGCGTTCCCTCCCGCCGTTGCCTTTACCGCCCTTTCACCCTTCGTACTCGTCCCCTTCTGGGTTTCCGGTCTGCAGGAGAGAGTGACGCTCCCTCGTAATGCACACTTCACCCCAGTGGCCTTGACATTGGTAGCAGCCCCTGCACTCCAACAACCCTCTCGATTGTTGCGGCTGCTCTGGCTTTGCAGTGCATGAATATGTGTCTGTGTGTGTTTGTGTGTTTGTGTGTGTGTATACGTCGAGATGCGGTAAAAATCGCACAGTCGCGTTGGACTGGGACCTTCACAATGGGGTGTCGGCTTCGTCGACGGGGGGGGGGGGGGGGGGGGGGGGTTGATAAAAATGAAATGTAGGGAGTTTGAAACGGGGCGAGTTATCTGGATCAAATGTAGTTATTCTATTTAAAAAAAACGTATCGTTGGCTTTGCAGCGGCGTGGCTGAAGCCACGAGTATGCGAAACGCCGGACGAACGTCGAGTGATCGCGGAGTCAAGTGGCAAACGCGATTTGGACGTGAAAAATAAATTTATCAACAGAACGAAAAAAAAATAATTGTCTTTGAGCTATGGTACAACGGTTCACGTAATACGGGCGATTCATCGAAGTTTGTGGCGAATCGAATGCGGAGACACGCGCACTGAATCGGATGAAATATTTCGTAACATTTCCGTACATCGTTGTGCTGATTAATAAACAAAGTTGTTTTAAAAATCGCAACAACATTTTTTTAATCTGTAAATCCACTGGTAAAAAGTTCTAAGCATCTTCGACGTGTCAATTTTTTCGTTACTCGTGTCATTGTCATACTGTAGTTACGTTCGGCAAAATTGTGTAGCGCAGACTTTTGTCTTTCTTTTTTCTCTTTTATTTTTGCAGTAGAGCAATTAACGATGAGCGTTATAAATGTTCGGCGCAACGCGGAGGACGTACCCGTGAGGGATGTATTTTGTCGCATGTCACACACGGCACGGAAACTAGGCGGGTATATAATATAATATTCATGAGATGTTGCGTAGATACTATGTACACATATACATGTGTTGGACCGGTGTGGCGCTGAGCCAAGTATCGTGCCTTCGTCCTCTCAGATGAGCAAAACAGTATAAGGCGAATATTCGTCGTTGCTCATCGCTGTTATCAATTTGAGCGAAATGTCAGAGCACTACCGAGATACTGTGCGTAGTTACAAAGTTGTGAATCAACAAAAACCCGGGCTATACGTGAATCCGTCCGATTTATATACGTATAATGCGGCGGGTGTGTTCGTATATATGTATTACATATATAAAAAGGAGAAATCGAGGGAAATACGGGAGAGACACTGAGAGAGAGAAAGAGATTCCAACGCCGAAACCATAAATCTCGATGAAAGATGAAGGCGCGGACCGTTAATCTCCCAACGGAACACACAGTCAAACGGCACGAAGCGTGCCGAGCAGTGACCAGTGGCGCCATTCGCGAGAATGAATCTTCGTGCGCCGAAATGAGCGAAAAATGATAAAAGATATCCGGTTACTGCACTGCTTGCGTTGCACAGAAGCAGCGAATATCTTTCATAAACGACCTCGAGTGGTCATCGTCACTGATAAGAACGTATTTAACAACGGAAACATCGAAACCAACAGACGAGGAAACTCCGGCAGTGGTACGAGTCAACGTTGTGTCCGGCATTGGTGTACGTGATAAAACGCCGAAGCTAGAAGAAAGTTTTCGAAAAAGCTCGATTTGTCTCTTTCTCCCTCGAACATTGAAAATAACAAATGGCAGGTGAAAAAAGCAAGTAGCTATTTTTTCACAAATGTTTCTGAAACGATCGATCAAAAAATTATTCGATAAGCCGAATGACGATTAATGTCTGATGCATTAAAAAGCAAAAAAGACTCAAAAGATTCAAAAGTTAAATATTTAATTTTTGGAGTAAGATTGTAATAATAATCAACCCCTACGGTCACCACCATTTTCCAGTCTCCCGTTGGTCACACCTGGGGTCTTGTATGACCCCAAATTTCAATCTTCGATAGATTACGTTCCAGTCCGTTCTTAAATACAATAAATAGTGAAATTTATACGTTAAAAACTACGAAATAAGATGATTCATGACAGATCATAATATCTTGAATTTAAAAAAGCCACGAAGGAGAATACGGAAATAAGTGATCGAAGGGCTTGGTCATCCCTCGGGGTCGACCCAGGACGTCGGTGATAACCGAAAGGTTAATCGCTTCAACGGCCACCATCGTATAATTCGGAGCTCCAACATTCGCCGGGAGCCAATCCGAGAGTCGTCATAATCGGGAAGGGAGAGGGGGGGAGCATCGACGAGTCCAGTCAGCCATCCACGATTTTACCGCTTCCCGTATAACTTGGTCACCAGCGGCAACACAGCGCGGGCACGCGGCTAGACGCGGATGCGGGTGGAGAAACGAACTTCCCGGGTAGAGTTCGAAATCGTCGTTCGTTGTGCATACGACGAATTTCGCATGGGATTTCAAAACGTTTGTGTACGATCGTGGTTTATACACGAGTTTGGTGTCCACCCCAAGAGAGAGAGACAGGGGGAGAGAGAGAGAGAGAGAGAGAGAGAGAACGAGGTCTCTCCCTCGAGAAGTATATTTACGTTTTCGCTTTGGTCCGACGCGCGGATCGCGTCTGTGGGTTTATCGTTATTATGCACCGTTCGACGTTTACTGCTGGCGCGGAACATTTCCCGGCCGGTACTGGCTGACCAATGCCCGTTCTCTCTCGTTCCGCAATCCCGCTATTATAGCTCAGTATACACTATACACCGGCGTCAGCACCACCGGCGGTAAAGGACTAACGCGACCGTTTCGTCCTGATGCTGACCATACAGTCTGGAAGCCATCCACTATTACCAATCCGCGGGGAGGCGGGAGAAGCGCGCCGTCGGTAGCGCGCTATTGCTCGGTACATATACCGATGAACGTAAAATATTACTGTATAGACCGAAAGTCCATAAATCAGTTTAACCGATAAAACCCGGTGTTTTTTTTTCTCCGACGAATACCATGTACGGTAAAAGAGCAACCGCGAGAGGAAAACCGTGTTACGCAGAGTATAGGTCTCGGCGTTTTATCATTCCGTCTTCTGTATCATTTTTTTTTTTTTATTATTCATTTATTTTGAATTCATTTTATTGACTTTTGCATCGAGCCGGGCGAGACGAGGGTGGTTCGTGGATGAGTATGGAACGACGGGGATGCGAAGCCGGGAAAGTGGCTGTCTGGAAATGAGAACGAGAACGCGAATGTGTCGTTGGAACAGCCGCAGCATCAGCGAAGGCAGCTTCGTTCCGTCTCGTGAACGTGTAGAGAATTAATCCCTCGAAGCTGTGGAGGAAACGTGTGCTACCGTTGAGACTGGAGTGGCCCGAAGGCTCGAATCGCTAGGTGGCGGAGAACATATCGGCGAGCGGAACGTTCGCGAGAGCGCACACCGTGAAAACTTCGCGCTCTCCGGGCATTAATTTTACACGAATTACGCCGGTGCGAGCCGAGATTTATACGCACTTGAGGATTGAGCGCGAGCGCGTACGAGGCGGAAGCGGGGGCGGGGGAGGGTTGCCCACACTCCTTGAATATGAGGTATGAAATTGGGCAGTCAGGAGCCTGAACACTCGCCCTGATAAAGTTCATGATTTTTTTACGGCTTTTTTATTCGACCCTCAAAAGACTCTTGATTTCTTTGCCGAAACTTTGGGCCACCTTGGAGCTCGTAAGAATTGTAAACTACTGATTGGGGGGTCGTTTTTAATTTTTTTCTGCGTGTGAATTTAGTTGGTTGGGTACGATAAAATTTTTGAAAAGCGTGAGCCAATCGGGGTGGAGTTGAACCAAGCTACATTTGGATACTTCAATTAAATACAATTTTAGTCGACTGAGTACAGACTCGGTTCGACTTTACGATCGCTGGCCCCAATCTCACCGTGCGTCTGGCCTAGATACTCTTTTTTTTTCTATTTTGCTTGCAGTGCGGTCGTATCTTGGCCGGTCGAGGTGATCGTAAAATTGTATTTTCAAGGCCGACGTGAGACGTTCGAGCCGTGGGGAACTTCGCCGGAGGAGTCCGGGTTTGGTTTGTGAGGTTCGGCGGAGAAACAAATAAAAAATAAAAATGAGTAGCAAAAAAATCTGTACGGCGAAACGTAGCGAAAAACGAATGAGTCTCGGGTTTCACAAAGTGAGATTGTACGTTATAAAAACGGAAATGAAAACCGTCAAGAGAAGTATAGACGCAGAAGAAGCAGATTATCAAATTAAACAAATTATAAAGTTACGAGCTATAATAGCTAGCGTAGAAAGACGACGGCTGTGTGGCAATTTTCGAGACCGTCGTAAAGTCTAACCTCTTCGTCTGATTATACATATATATATCTATATATATAACGCCAGATTGCTGCGCGCCAAGTGCACTCTTATCCCCAAGCCAAGACGAGTAGACGATACTCATTCTCACGAATCTTTCGTGGCATACATTTTTTCAAGACCCCTGTAGGGATCCAAAAAGTCTAGAGATAAAAAGCCGATCGATAAAAATACTCCTAAAATAGCCCTAACGCACAAATGCATCTGCACGTACACATTTATCTTCGTACTCACGAAGTAAACGTTTCGAATACTCCCACGCATAAGCATACGCACATGAAAAATAAATATTTGAAAGAAAATTACTTTTAAAATAATCGAACGGACCGATGAAAATTTCTCTTTCATTAACTGCAAGCACTTCGATCTTTGACCACTCATTTTTAACGACACTTAGACACACCTACACAAACTCACACGCAGAAGAAAAAACGTCGATATATTGCTTCGTACAGACTGCGAATCCACGAATGCGTTTTTTGCACCTGTTTTTATTTTTTTTTTGCGGATGATACTTTCAACGACCATTCATCCCGATAGCAGGCGATAGTACGGAAGCGACATTATTCATTTATATCTTTCGTACGAAGAAAGCAATAACAATATTATCGAGCGCAAATTCTCCGACGGCTAGACTATTATATCGATCTTCCTCCACCCTCTCAGCGTCGAACAACGGATTCTGCACTTGGAGGTGATCAAGTTTATCGGTGTCTCGAACATTACTTTTTTTTCTGCGTTTTTTTTTTTTCATCCTCTTTGCCCGGTGCTCTTTTTTTATCTCAGCGGAGCGAAGATAAGGGCACGAGCCGTATAATTTTTTCGGAAAATAACTATCGCGCAAAGCGATCGATAGTGGACGAACGTTTGTCGTTGGGTACGACGTCAATAGAGATAATGCAATAGAAATATATCAAAAATACTTCCTCCTTACCAAATAATCATAAATTATAATTCTGATTAAACATCAAAGTCCACAGTAAAATAATAATTCATCTAACTTCATCGACCATTCTTACAGAAACGGCAGCATTTTAATTTGCATAATCTATCATATAATTTACTTATATGATTATATGATTTTGATTATTGATGATTTTGATTGATTATATGATTTCTATAATCTATCATATATTATAATTTCAGTTATTAGACTGAAAAAAAATCATTATAAATACGTTTCCATTGTATAAATGTCCTTTCGTGGCAAAAAAAAAACAGCATTACGTGGAAACCTCATCGTGGAAACGACGTTGACCGCGTCTACAAGAACAGCGTTTACGCAGACCGCGCTGTACAGTCTCGCGGTAATACACATATACGTATATACGTATGCATATAAATAGAACATGCATTGCCGGTTGTACGACGGCTGCTGCCGCTGCCGCAGCTTGTAAGCTATCGATCCGACGGCAACTCGAGCATGCGGAAACAGCCAGCGCCGTCGAAAAGTCCAATTGACCAATGTATCGGGTCGGCACGTGCGCGAGTGTCCCACCGCCGTGGCCGACCGTCGAAACCCACAATTTCACATGAGCCACCGAACAGCCTCCGACGTCCTTCGCTTAACAAACAGAAAGTCAAGCCCTCGCAGCATCAAGATTACGTTCGAATATTCAAATGATCGTGTAGCAGGCGTAAAACGTTTATTTCGACAGAACGATTCGTTCGATTTCCACTAAAACCCGGCAACCGACGATTTCACTCAAGTAGTAATAGCCGGCTTTGGTCAGACCGGATTTCACGCGAGAGAACCCTCCGGGGACGATGAATATCAAAGCCCGCCGGTATTGGATTGGTCACCGGGTTCGATCGATTTATGTTGAGTACACGTTTCGATTTGGAACAATCGCGTGTGGACACATGTGCGAAATATCCGTGTCTGGCTCATGTTGATACGTTAAACACTTTTAATGCTATCGTGGTGATAATGAAATGAGTAATCATCGAGGTGGGCGTGAGGGTAGCGCGGTGATAAATAAAAATCGACAAAAAAAAAATGATTTCCAGTTGTTCCGCAAAAGGGTGGGTGTAAGGACAAAGGGCTGAACTATTACCGATGAAAAAAAATCGGTCACTCCAAGCATCCCCAGCATAAAATTCTAACTAGATCGTTTGCGTTTCATTGTTTTCGAGGTAACGCGAATCGGTTATCCGTCACGATTGTGCACCGAGCCGGATAAGCAGACATACGAGCGGGCGTCCGACCAGGCGTATGGAAGAAGAGACGGTTGTAACAACGACGACAACGATGAGAAGAAGATCACCCTAGGACATGGCGCACACGGTCCGATGCGTTTTCCGTAATCTCGGTATCGCTCGAAGCGCGCATTAATCGCCGTCGAGACATCGCCGTCGAGTCCTTTCACTGCGTCGGGTTTCCATTGCATTTCTCTCGTCGTCTCGATGTGTTTCCTCGTTGGAAATTCCGTCGTTTCAACCGGCGATGACTACGACTGCGATCCATTGTTCCATGAACACTCTCGAAGTGTAACGACGTGAAACATTCGCACGCGGCGGGGCAACTCCGAACCCTTTCCTCCTTTCCTCTTTTCCTCCTCCCTCCTGCCCTCCCTGCGCATGTTCCCCTTCCGATGAGAAGCCGCGGGAACTTGAGTAAATATACAGCGTTGTACGGTTCGCGACTTTGAAATTGCTTTCCGCGAATTTCATCCTGTTCTTAGCGGCACTCAGTGGCACGCAAGTTGGGTGGGGGGAGGGAGGTGGAGTGAGCTCAACTGGAAATTTCCCGCATCCCTTTGAGTCGAAACTTTCCACGGTAGGTGATGATTTTCATTTATTTTTAGAATAAATTTTGTCGATATATTGTGAGGGATAAATATTTCTGATGAAATTTGAGGAAATAATAGAAGTAAATGATTTTTTAGTATCAAGATCAGTATTTGCCATCACTTATAACCGCGTAATGTACGTCTCAACATTTTAACCATAGAGATTAACATTTTTTTTTTTAAATGATTATTTTCGTCCATGAAATGATTAATTATAATTCATTATTTATAGATGAATAATGAATGGCGAATATCGGATGAAATTAACGATAAAAATGATAATATATTATGTATTATATTCTAGACAATATAATAAAATTAATGATAATACTTTGTCGAGCCGGTAAAATATTGCTTTCAATTAGTTTCAAACATCTCCCTCTTTTCCCTCAAACCGAGACGAGCCACTAATTCCAATTATTCCAGCAAATTATTCAATAAATCAGCACGAATCATTAGCTCAATGACACGTTCTTCCATCTAACTTCGTCGCTTCAAAATATCGCACCATTTCGCACGATACCGCGATTGATTTCACCGAACGACGTTAAAACCTCCGCCAAATCGATTTCAATGACAAATCGAGCCCGTCTCGCTATTGTCACGTTCCGATCGTACAAAAAAAAAAACATAAAAAATAGAAATTCGTTTTGCAGAATGGAGAATTTTCGAATTGAAATAACGGTAGAACAATGAAATTTCTCCGAATCCATTATTATCCGTTGATGGACGACGAAACCGTCGGTCATGCAACGGCGCACTCGAATCTCTGATAAATGGCACGCAACGCATAAAAAGCTTTAGGATCCGAACGTTAATGGCACACACATGCGGATGAATAACCGCCACGGCGGTTTCGAGAGTAGAACCCGTCACGATTTAGCGACCGCCATGCGTGCGATTCTCGTGTGTGTAATCCTGTGTGTGCGTGCGTGACCCAACTTATACAGCCGGGATATTCCGTGCGCAATCTCTTAGTTTCCCGGTCGTTGCGGAAATCGCATTTCATTCGTCGTAACGAGAAAAAAAACGGCTGATCGACAAGTGCGAGTATGACTCGCATGCGGATAATTTTTCACCGTATTTTTAACAGTGAATTTCCAGAGATCCAGAAGACCTGGGACTGATGTTATATTTTCTCTGTCAGCTTAAAGAAAGGCCTTGTACTGATTCTAGAGAAATTTTCGGACCAGTAGTTTCGAAATTTCGGTCCATTGAGATATTATCATTCGGAACTTTGCCGGTAAATTTATTATTAAAGAATTTTTATTCTATTTCTTCCTCTGTTGGAACATCGAATACTCGAAACTCCGAAATACAGAAAAATAATAAGAGAGAGAGAGAGAAGATTTAATCAATCCAGGAGATCCAACAAAATTTGTCCAAATAACAAAATTCACTGATTTTCCGGTCTCAAATTCGGTATTCAATCCACGAGAAAATCGGAGCAACGAATTCTCGTGCGAATATTCAAAAACGCGATTGCACAATCGCGATGTTGTCATTCGTACGATGATGTCATATCAGCTACGAAAAAAAATGCGTGGGAAGCGTAGCAAAGGGGTTGGCAACCCCTGACGCCTGTTGCTAAGCGCTCGTCAGCTGTCTCGGTGTGAGTTAGGCTTGCAGCAGCAGCAGCAGCAGCAGCACCGGCAGCAGTGCGATGCACAGAGCTCGCTGCACCGATCGACGCAATGGCGCAGGCGCGCTCATTTATAGCCCCCTCGCCCCTTCCTCCCGTCTCCGTCCGCCACCCTGGCGGTTGCATCCGTCCTCTCGCGTCCTCTCGAGCTTCTCTTCGCTTCGACGCTGGGCTGTGCTGCAGCTCGCAGCTCTTCGAGCGCACCTATGTACATCTCTGACCATGTTACGTGTACCTATAGACGAAGCACATAGTCTACAACTCTATCTCCTACGTAATGCTATAAATCTACGAATACCCGTGCACGTTGTATGACTATTATCTGGCCGTGCGCGTGTCGGAAACGAAGAGGACTACAGCGGCGCGTATTCCACCCAGACCGTGCTACGTGCGCTGATTGTACGTGTACACATATATTTATTCCGAATGTAAGTACATACGTGGGATATCCATGCAGACCATGTGGAACTTTGGTTCTGCAAATATGTCGTGATAAATAATCAAACCCTCCGTACGTACATCAACCCTCTTTGAAAATGATCGGAAATCCATTTTTTTTTCAATTTTGGTGAATCAAATAGTTTAATCATTCATAATATATTGATATTGGTAGGTATTGGATAGTTGTTATATTATGTAATGTATTGTATGTATATTATATAATTTATATTAATATTGATAGCCATATAATAGTCTTTTTTTTCAATTTTGGTCAATAAAATAGTTATATGTTCATAATATATTAATATTGATAAGTATTTGATCGTTTTCACATTATATAATGTATTGCATGTATATTATATGATGTATTGTTAAATCGCTATAGCGGAATAAATTTTCCAACAATTGACGCCAACATTTCCAACAAATCCCATCGGAACATGGAATATAATACCCAACAATATTATTCCACAATTTTGTTAGAATTTTCGAATACTTTTTGCATGAAAAACAAAAAATACCATTGACAGTACTTTTTCCGGAGCAAACCGAAAAACATATCGCGAACCGTCGATCAAGTTACGAAACTAGAAATAAGAAATCGATGGACTCAAAATCTCTCGGACTCAATATCCGGCTCAGATGCGCGTCAAAGATAAAAATTCACGAAAAATGTTAAACCGTTCGCGCGATTCACCCTCGGACGGCCGGAGAATTCGTCTCGCGAAGACGTCGGTCAGTTTCTCACATCCCCATCGGGTTTCAACGGTTTCGAAGCCATACACGCGACGTTTCACGCTTCTTCCGGCTGGACAACCGAGTGTCCCACACGGAATAACGCCCTCGCCAAAGGGGAAATTGCATTCTGCAACGCGAACTACGAAATTCCCGAGTTACAAATGCAAACGCGTGGGCGCGCGTGTTCTCCGGACCCTCGTGAGAACGATGATGTCACCCGCCGCGGGATATTCGGAGAGGGCGCGAACACACTCGTAACAACCCCTCCCGACGTTGCACGAGTGCGCTCGAAAGAAAACTCTCCGAAAGCGTGCACAATGGGTGCGCGAAACCTCGCTTGCACTCTACCTCTGTCATCATCTCTTCGCTGCACCCTCCTCCACTCCCCCACCCGCCCCTCCGGCCGTGCCACCCCCTCCACGACCAACGCCGTCAGTCTTTCTTTTCTCCCCGAGAATTTCACGCTCACTCTTCGACGTTTCTTTCTTCTTTTTTTTTTGTTTCCTTTCCTTTTTCACCCACTCGCCAATTCCACCTCTGCACCCTATCTATCTTCTTGTCTCTGCGTTGTCGCGTTTCTTTTTTTTTTCTTCTTCCATTTATCTCTCTCGCTTTATTTTTTATTCTTTTCAATTCTTTTTCCTTCATTTATTCCTCCGAGCGCGGAATACTCCGGGGCGCGCGTTGCATTGATTAAACAAGCCGACGACCGAGGGTTAATCCAGACGGAGAATTTTTTTTTTTTTTTCACCGTTGAAACCTCTTTTACTTCACGGCTTTTCGCTCTTTTCCACTTCTTCGTTTTTTTTTCAATTTCAAGTCGTTCTGTGCTTGCCATTCAGTCTCCACTCGGCTACACACTCGAGTAGATTCGACGTGACATCGGTGAGTCACGCGTTCGAGGAGTGGGGCGGGAGGGGGGCGGGGCACCAGGCGGCTGATAAGGATTCTAAATTACGGAAATGTTTATCTCGAGCTTATCATAATCGACGGCTGGAAAAAAATTTAAACCATTCCTGACTCATGAAATTAAATGACAATTTTTTATCTTTGGCAGTCAGATGTGTCAGCAGCACGTGCGAACTTTAAATTACGTTCACGTAAAGAGCAAGCGATCTATATTCGACGTAACTTTGCGTAGGTGACGCTTCGTTAGGTCGACAATTCCGAAGAGACGCCGCGTTAGATGCTTGAACAACCTCTTTTCCTACATATCTTTCTTACTCTCTCTATCTCTCTTTCTCTCTTTCACTCTGTGTCGTTATCTCAGCCGATTATTGACACCAATGCACCTTTTAACTTGCTCAAACGATCCTCATTATTTACGCATTAGATCGACTGGTCACGGAGAGGCCAAATGTCGAGTATCTCGATGAATATATACAACACACACACGCACATGAACCTTTTTTTTCACGTTCGAACGAACGTAAAATTCGTGACTCTTCGCAATAACCCACAACTTTTATTTCCATCGACAACGAGTGTGTCATCAATCATTCGTGAACGTGTCACCGACGTTTCGCAATGCCCCTTCGCGTTTCTTCTTCATTTTTATATTTTTCAAAAAATCATTTTGTCGTCTTTTTCACTTCCACCTACGCACAGCCGCACAATATCACTGATAATAACGACCGCGAGCCATCAAGTAACATCACTCCGTGCCAATAACGAACCGGAATGAATAACAGCGAAGGTAAATGGATGTGAAGTCACCGCAACAAAAAAAAAACCCCCGACTCGTACCAAATGAAAATCCTCAATCGACTCTTGGGGACGATGTAAGTGGGAGTAGAAAGAAAGAAAGAAAGAAGAAAAAAAAATGATTGGAAAGGATTCATATTCGAGGCTAGTGGCTCACTCGTCCTTCGAGAAGGGCAGGTCTGGTTTTAGTTCTCTGGTTTTTTTTTTGCTCTTCTCTTTTATTTTCTCTCTTCTTCTGCAACGACTCTTTCGTTCCTGCCCTCTCCCTCCCCCTCCCCCGCCCATCCTCCTTCCTCCTCGTCTCCGAAACTCGCCAACGCGTCGTCTCCTATTCCACCTTCTCGTCTCGTCTCGGTCTGCTCGATCTTTCGTTTCAAGCATCGCCGGGAGATCCGTGGCTCCTCCGTCTCGCCTTTCGTCACGCAAACACGACGAAACCCTTGCAGCAGGCCAAACGGTACAGCAGATCCTGTTTTTTTTTTCTTATTTTTTCTTCGGTTTTTTTTTTTTGCGATGGCCTTGACCGCGACCAGGTTCCAAACCCTCGAAGAGACGGAGGACCCACGTGATCTCGCCTATTGGGAGATCCGTCGGGAGATATTACGTCACCGAAACTTCGCGGCGTTGCTTTTCACTCGTGACAGACACGTCTGACGGATATGGACGATGGGCGATCGTATCGCGAACAACCTGCAGGTACTTTGGCGCTGCTGTTGCGGTTGAAGAGGTCTCACGATCGCCGGAGAAGTTTACGAAGCGAGTTCGGGTGATTTCGCTGATTCATCGTGATCGGTTCGATTATGAGCGATACGCTATTTTAATATCAATAATTCAATTTCGATCGATCCATCGATTGCGGTTGCGGCATGGCGAGGTAGCCGACGAGCGTCACAGGCTTTCGAAGCTGACGAAGTGAATGATCAAGCTCAGTCTATTCCCGAAAATAAATTCCTTAGTTTTGTGAAAAAAAAATTTTTCTTAATTTTGTTCGAAATTGTTATTATTATTCTTTCCACTTTTTCTATGGTGCAAAAAAAACGGTATTATTAGTTGGGAAAATTATATGACGGTTCGATGATAAAAGTTCGAGAGAAAAATTATCGCTGTCTAATTGTTGATAAAGAATCAACCTGTCTAAACTTAATCTTCATCGATGAATACTTGATTGAACAAAATTCACAGGGAAACCGAAAAATCCACGAGCTTGCATACAGTCGATTTTTTTTTTTAGATATTTTCATTCAATATTTTGTTTTTCTATCTACTATAATGCATTTCGATCTCGGTACTCAATGTATCCAAATTTGCAACGATTATTTCGTACGTCCAATAACAAATATCAACGGCAAAGTCTTGTTCCCGTCTCAATCTGAACCTTCCCTGCTTCGCTGCTTTCGCCCATGATCGCATAAATAACTAAATCTATCTTCTAAAATTCACCTGGTACGCCATTTCGCCCCCCTCCCGCCGATAGGCCGTTTTTCTCCGGCATTCCCTCGCGTATAGGATTGCTAGCGCACGCTCGCGAGAATATTCGCAAGTGCACCCTTACACCGTTCTCGGAACTGAAAAATGCATCGACCGTCGGTTCAAAGAAAATTATTGAGACAGATTCTGAAGGTACGTACTGCAATGCGAGTGCTAAAGCTGTAAAAAAATAAAAAATAAAAGGAACAAAGTGTACATACATTCACGAAGAAAGCAGTAATGCATCTCACGAGTTGTCTTCTCTCTCTCTCTCTCTCTCTCTCTCTCTCTCTCTCTCTCTCTCTCTCTCTCTCTCTCTCTCTCTCTCTCTCTCTCTCTCTCTCTCTCTCTCTCTCTCTCTCTCTCTCTCTCTCTCTCTCTCTCTCTTTCTTTTCCTGCCTCTCACAGCTCTTGCGTTACACCCGGAAGTATCTCGGGAATATACAACCCCGAGCAACGCAGCAGTAGCGTTACTCGCGACTTTCCATTGCAAAAAAGCAAAAGCTTTGCCGCCCCGCCAAAGAGGCGACGTTCTTTTTTGTATTTTTCCGTCACACGCGAGATTCGAGCGTACGTCATTATACGTACGATCAAACTTTCTCGTATTTTGTCAGTGTTACGACCGTCAAAAAAAATAAAAAGAGTTACAAAAATAAAACGAAAAAGATTTAAAAAAAACAAAATATTTTCGTTCGTCGTTTTGTCATTATAAAAAGTGTTTGATGCTTCTGGGCGGTATGAGAACGGTAGAAAAAGTTTTTAGCCGGGGTTCGTAAAGACGAAACTTTAAAGACGAACCGAGCCAGCCGAGTAGTCAAAGAATAAGTCTGGAAAGAATGGATGAGTTATGGAAGAACCTCGAGCATCTCTCCGTTCTGTGTCATGCTGCTCTATTCTTCGGCGTAATAGCGAAGAGAATTTGCATTAACCGCGAGACGTAGAGGAAGAACGAGCCCGAGGAAAAAAAAATTAAAAAAAACGAACGGTAAAAGACAGACGAAAAAAAAGTAGATAGTTCTTCTGCCTTCTTCTTCGTCCTTCGTTTCGTTTTTTTCTTCCGCGCCGTATCGTTCTATGTTCTTCGGGTTTACGTGCTGGCATCAGCGACCAATTGAAGGGGTTTCCCCTGCTCGAGTTTTAAATCGGTCCTAAGCCGCTGTCGTAATCTTTCCTCCGTGAAGAAGCGAAACCTCGAGTATATCCGAGCCCGTCTCGAACGTGGTAATGCCAAAGTCGCGCGAGAAGCGCACGAAGAACAAAGAAAATAAAAATAAAAAAACAACCCAAAAAAGTTCTGTGGGTGTATTTGCGTTAAAGTAGCCGTGGATTGTGCGATAATTAGGATGCTCCTGTCATCCCCGAAAAACCGGTGATACTACGGCAAAAAGAACAAAGTAAAAAGAAAAAGACAGCGGAGCTGTTCGAAATACAGCGGAAAAGATGGAGAGATCGGAAAGGGTAGATGAGATGAAAAGAGAACGACGAAAGGAATGGAGAGCGGTGGGGTGTGGTGAGGAAGTATTTGCTAAATGCGGAACGGAACGGCGGACCCCGTCCAAGATGGCTAAGCGGGGGTTAAACGAAGTTGGATACCGGCCAACCTGAGCTTGCATCGAGGATATTTATGGCCGGCGCTAGAAGGCCCATATGATTAAGGTCTTCAAAGTTCCTACCTCAACCCACTGTACCAAAACCAACGGCGGCAGCAGCAGCAGCAGCAGCAGCAGCAGCTGAAGCACGAGCTGCTCCCACCGTGTCTACCAGGACATTCGGAAACACCCAAAAGAAAGAGACGACGAGAGTACGAAGAATGTGGCACGAGACGAAGACGTAGGAGAGAAAAACGTGAAAATAAGAACGAAGAAAAACGCATTGGAATCGTTCGCAATATAAACCCGAACGATTTATGGATTCGACCCGATTTTCAACCGGTACCGAGAACGAAAACGCCGCAGACCAGCCATTCGAATCTCAACGTGACCCAACTCTTCCTAACTCTCCTACGTAATACGTTTTTTTTTTCTGCTCTTATTTTTCATCTTTTTACCTTTCCCCAAAGCGCTCATCCCGCGTTCTCGTCCATCGCTCCCGGTTTATCCGTCTGATTTCGGGTGAATGCTATCCTCGCTCGTTTTACGTTTTTCCTTTGGCGCCCGGTTCGCGTCGACGAAACACGAATCGAGAAACTCGTGTACATTTCTTTCTTGCTTCAATCTTTTTCGTGTCTGTGAGAATCCGGAGGTTTTTGTTACTGCCAAGCATCGCGCGATCAAGATACAAACGTGGTTGGCGAGACAGTGACGGAGTCAACATTTTCGATAAAAATTTCTTTCCACCGTCAAAAATTCCGCGATGCAAATTGGGAGTACAAAAGAAAACGAAAGGAAAAATGGTTAAAATCAAAATTTGAATAAAAAGCAAAAGAAAAAAAGAGATGCGAACGGATACTGTTGAATTTTTCCCGATTTAATTCCCGTTCCGTCGAACCACCGATGGAAAAGCCCTTGCGAGCGGATTCTGCATAACAGGTTTAAAACCCGTCGGTGTATATACGTATACTTTTTCGTCTCTGTCTTTCTGCAATGCCACGGTTTCCGAATCGACCGGATTGCGGTGGACGATCCTGCGCAGAGCTTCCGGTCCTGTGCCGACGGTATTACCGGGCTTTTCGTTACTGTGAAAGGACCTCCGGATTCTTTCTCTCTCGCTCTTTTCTTCTTCGCGCGTGTATGCGTGTTGCCCGCGTGGAAAGGCTCGTGGCACTATCGCAACGGGGTTCGCATGGAGATGCAGCAAACGGGGAGAGAGAGAGAGAGAGAAAGAGGGAAAGAGAAGACAGAGAATGGGGAAAAGCTCAGCGCCGAATGAAGGATCGGTAAAGCGAGGACGTTGGGTAAAATACGAAACCAAAGGATTGAGAAAACAAATGAAAAAAAAAAAAAAAAAAATTGTTCTCAAATTAGAAAAAATAAAACCTGATGATAAAACGTCGGATGCTGCGGTCCTGCAACGGCTGGGCGCTAAATCTCAGCTTCGGGAAGACTTTTTAACGTAAAAAATGTCTCACAAACGTCGAAATCAAAATTCTCAATGATCAAAGCTGTGGTTTGAGCAGCGTCGTCTCTCCTGCCCGGAATTATTGGTTCTGCGTTTTTTAACATTTTTTCAAGAATATTTTTTCATCAATCTTTTCTCCTCTCTCTGTCTCTCTTATTCTTTTTTTCCATCTCTCCATCCATCCACTTCGGAAGTTCGGCAGATTGCTTCGTTGCCGGAAGGTCAACCCTTTTCGGTGGCCCTTTTTGCCCGCCGAGCGATAAGTTCACGGTAATAGACGAACGGGACACGTTATTGTTGCCGCGCGAGGTCGGCTACAAGCAATTACGACAATTGCATCGAAGATACGCCATCGCGTTTAAAAAGTTTTGCCAATCACCAAAGTCTGGCTCCAGACGGATTTATCTACTGAAATTTGATCTCCAGCCCTCGTTCGGTCCCTTAAGGTTTCTAAGAGGAATCCTGGCGTGGAAACGAACGAACAAAACCATCGCGTCTGACCATACGCGGTATATATCTACTGTCAAAGATGATGTCGGAGTAATCCAGGAAGAAATAAAATAATTGAGCAATAAAAAGAAATTAAAGTACCTTCAGATCGTTGTGACAAAAACGTAAAAGCACGACTTGGTACTGACAAATACAAATTTTTAACGATTATACCGGGTGTCGTGAAAGGAATGGATGGGATGCAGCCCAAAAAATCCGCAAGCTTAGGGCTAGCTCGAGTCAGTCGTTCACTCGATTCTTGATCTGCCATGGTTCGTTCTACCGCTGGTGGAATATTTTTGAAGATATATTTCATTTTCTTTCATCTTTCTTGTAATTTTCTTTTGGACTCGGCCGTTGCGCCTCGTCATTGCCTACACCTCCTACAATGTTGCCGTGGCAACATAAAATCGACTAAGCCTGACAAATCAAAAGACACCCACGATCTATACAGTTACATCTCACGAATGATTGCGCAACATGACGGGGGGATTGAATCGTCAAACCGTGAAACATGAGAAACGATCGGGAATGAGTTTCGAATAACGTGTTCGCGCACCGTCAAATTGTTCGCAATCATACCTCGCTGGTACCGATTGAATCATCGCTCGTTGCGCAATATTGCTTCGCGATTAGATAATCTCGTAAACGCTCATTCATTGTCCAGGAAGAATGATACATTCATGCACATACGTAAATGTATATGGCACACGCGTCAACGATTGCGAGATCGTTTAATATCGCAAAATTCCAATCACAAACGTCTGCCCGAAGATTACCAAGTGCATTGGCGTCAACGTCTACGCGTGATCACATCCCAACGGAGGAATAAAGAAAATTAATATCAATCACTCAACTCCAGTGAAAAAATAAGAAAAAAGAAGTCTATAACAATCTATCAACGCGATTTCCGACGTGAATGCAGCCATGCGAATTACGTTTCCATGGTGCGTGCGCCGAGTCGAGCTACAAGCCCAAACCGAGGCAATCGATCTCCAAGCCATTCGGGAATTCGAGACTCGGTATAATTAATCTCGCAGGTGCGGGTGTGACGAGTCTCGTCGACTGGTACCATCGTGTCGCGTGTTCATCCGGCCAACCTTGGCTCTCCTTCTCTTCACCTCTTTTTTTCCACCCCTTCGCCTCCCATCCACCCTCTCGCCCAAGTCTCTCAAATTACATATCCACCCCTATTGGCACACCGGATGTCATTTTTTCGTGTTCGAATAAATATATTCACTTTAACAACGAAACTCAAGTAATTTTTCGTTATCGCACGTCCGCATCGATGCTGCCGATATCGCACCGCTCCGATAATGCGCGTATTCAGTCGTTGTATCATCGCGATCAATTCGAACGTCCGTGTGTGTGTGTGTGCGTGTGTGTCCGTGTAGCGTGTGCGAGGAGAGTGGGCGAAGATATATAACCGAGCGAAAGCGAGATCGAGAATGGAGGACGCAAGAGGGTTCGGTCGGAACGGCTCGGGTACGAGGAGCCGAGCGGCGCGGGGTCGGGAGAACGAAACCCGCCTCGAACCAACGACTGGAGGGAGAACTCGTTCAATGTCAAGGTTACATAGACGCACGCGCGATCGTTAAAGGCCAGCCGCGGAGACAGAGACGGCCCAGCCAGCCGCAGTCAGCCGCCGAGCAGCATCGTCGGGAGCCTCCCCGGAATACGAGCCGCCGCCGACGTCGGTGCTGCTGCCGGTGCTGCTGCTGCAGCGGTGACGGCACCGCGCACGAGAGTACATCATCATGCATCTCAAATTGCATCGGGACCTTCGGCACGGAGTGGTATCGTGTACCCGTGTACATAGATATGCACGATAGGAGGAGGGAGGGACGGACTGAGGCAGGGGAGATGATGGAGGGGGGAGAAGCGGAAGGTGGAGTGCCAGGATGTAACGGGGGTCGAGGGGCAGACACGGGACAAGACAGAGAGCCATTGAGTTATATCCCGGATGAAGGGAGAATCCACCCCACGTAATATCGATTGGGTCTCTGAGTTTAATCCCCAGGTGATTTCCTTCTGATCGATGGCCACGTATAATTCGTAGACATCTCGGACGGGACAATCCGAACAATTTCCCCGGACCTGTTTCGACGATCGGATATTAGAACCTGTTCGTCATTAGCTGTCTCGAGACAACCGACGTGCATTTACCGCAAATGAATATCGGTTATTATTCTCGTTGTCATGGATAGCCACGCCGAATCAAGGGTAACAATTGTTCTTTTCTTTCTTCATTTTTTGTCTTCTTTTTCACATAGTACTCTTCGTATCCGAGCAGCCCCGTGTGCACTCTCGTGTATGTGTTTTTTTTTTCCTTTTCTTCTTTCGTTTTCCTCGCGTCTCTTTCTCCCTCGGCCCGACGTCGACGAAGCCGCCCCCGGCGGGTTCTGAGTTTAATTCACTTTCCATCGGTCGGGCCACGCGCGGTCGCTCCTTCGGAGTAGAGTTTTACGTGCAATTTAAGTTAACGTACCGATAATGCGTGGAATCGACGTCGACAACGAACGAAGATGAGAGAACGGCGAGAGAACGCTAGAACGAAATGACGATGAGAGAGTTTGTAGAGGGAGAGGGGAGGAGGACAGAGGGTTCGGAGGATCGTGAATCTTCGCTACCTGCGAGAGTGCTTCGAGTAAATTGATTAATTGTATGTCGTTGGACGAACTTGCCGGTCTCTCATTCAGAACCCTGGACCATATTTGGTCCCAGGCCCCCGTTCTTTCAGGCATCGTTCTTCGAACGAACATAAACCTCGACGCGGAACGAAAGGTGACGAGCCAAGGGGGAGAGAGGGGGGAGAGGATACAGACTGCCATGATCATAAAGTTACCGACCGAATCAGCCGCCCAACCATGTCGTACTTTAGACTCCTTTCTTGCTCCGCGCGACTGGACTTTCGCTCGATTTCGAAAAATTTCACCTTCTACACGTTATTAGATACATCGTGGCTCCGATTCACAAGATTGTCGAAGATTTCTTCACTCAAGATCCGGATTTTTCTTATCTTTTCTCAATTGGAGAAGATACCATTTAATTTTTGGGGGAAAAATGTTCAGGCTGCAACAATGTTTCCACCGACCCTGATCCGACAACGTTGAATGGTCCCGATGGAATGACCGGGTGAGTTTCGACGTTGAAAAACACGGCCTGCAGATGGAGCGCAGCACCGGCCGAGGTTGGAGGGTAATGTCGGCCGGGAAAACCGTTGCCCCCCCCCCTTCCCTTCGCCCCGGGGGTTATTGGATTCCAGAGTCTGCGGAATACCGGACAGGACACACGGACGAAAACCATGGTCGTGCGGGGAAAATCCAGTTGAAGTTTTATCCCGTTTCGTTGCCGGGCGAGTTAGCCCAGCGACGAAGGCCGCGGGTTGGCGAAAGAGACGGCGGGGGAAGAAGACCACGGACGAGAGCTAACAGCCAACAGTAGCAAACGCGGTCGACGCTTCGGCTCGGGCACACGGAAACCAACCCCCTTAACCGTGTCGAAGCTCGAGGCTCCACCGCGATGGTGCAGCGAGCGAAATGCCCGAGAGAAGGTTCGACCTGGGAAAATGAGAGAGAGGGAAAGAGAAAATGAAAAAAAAAATATCGAGGGGGGAGAGAAAGATGGTTGCACGTAGCTCGGACATACACGCCGCACGCTAATACAAAATTCTCTTTGGCGATTCGTGAAAGCGTTGTATCCCCGATTGCCTCATTCCCGGTTCTTTTGCGTCGCTCGGCTCTTTCCTTTGTCCAGCCAAACGCGTCGGCCGTCGAGGGTGGCCGAGCAAAAAAGTTCGTGGCGATAGAAAGGACCTGCACCGGGGGTGGAAGCGCTCGGGGGGGGAGGAAGGGTGGAAACTACACGGACGAACGCGCCCCCGCGTACCTCACCGATCGGATCTGTCTAATCGTGTGTACGAAGCAAATGCGATACTCGCTCGAGCCGTAGTGCAATATGGGCCAGAACCGAGAAACGAAAGAATAAAAAAAAGAAAAAATAGAAGCCAAGGTAGAAGAACGTGCCGAGCGGACAGCACCAGCTTCGGGCGCGAAGGTGGGAGAGGGTGGGGAGCCATAAAACGGGCGAAATGAGTGTTGAGGAGGAAATGAAAGAGGTGGAATATATAGGTACGTTGAAATGAGACGGGACGAAGATAGGAAAAGCGAAATGGGAGGATGATAGGGAAGAAAGACGAGACCGGAGAGCCAAGCCAGTGTACTGGGAACTCAAAGCTCAAAGAGATTCTTAATAAATTCCAGAATAAAATATATAGCTCTCGAACGCTCTCCGACTCTTACTGCTCGCGTAATACTTTACCAACGGCGAGAGATATCACGGTTGCGGGGGGAGCAGAAGGGGAGGGGGCTGAAGGGGATGAGCAAGTTGAAAAAAAAGAGCCAGCGCAAGCGAGATAGCAGCTGCTTATTCCGTTTCGCGGGCACTTTATATTTATATTTTTTTTTTTTCGCTCGCTCATACGTATTTAACGCTATATATCCGTGAGTTACACCTTCGTCTTCGTTCTTTCGTTTCCTCGTCCGCTCCCCGAAGCCGCGAGTCGCTCCCAGGGTTGTACCTTAAATTTATACCTCACGGTAAAACTGCCGGTGAAGTTTTTACTGCCGTTGGTGCAGTTTTTGAAAAGACCCGGGGGCTATACGCGCAATACCGGGGTTCGAAATGGGCAAGAGAGAATTTTTTTCCTCTCGCTCGCTCCCTTGGTCCCTTTGCTGTGAAGAAATGGGGGTGAGTAACGGCCCGGAACGACCACAAATTGGCGTCGATAAAGAGTCAACGGGGAGGAAAAAAAGGCGAGGTTTTTGCGTTACGTTTTGACTCCGGACGGCTTGTCTCAGTGCCGACGGTAGATTACGTTCTAAATAGGACGACCTGTAGTTACCCAAGGTTTTTGCAAAACCGTCGGCGACTAAGGCGAACTCCGGCTATTCGCCGGAAGAGAAATAACTATTGCAAAATTGCGAACACGTAAAACCTGGTTGGTCAATCTTCTAGATTACATCTTCGCCCCCTCCCCCTTCTTTTTACAGTCAACGTATTTTAACTTTACGTCGCTTTGTGGTGAACTGTATTTATCGACTGTATCTGTTTTTAAAAAAAACGGTCGACTTCTTCGGCTCGATTGTGGCGAATTTTTTTTTTGGCGTTGAACGGACTGATAATTATGATTTGAGAGATTCAGCTTGGAGAGCGATTCAATGGAAGGGGGCTGTTAGAAAAGTGCTTATATGTATGATATTGACTCAAAATATATATATGTGTGTATATTCCGGGCTACGGTACTTCTTAATCCTGTGTCTGAGCAAGATCGAGTATTAATTATGGACCCCTCTATCGAGAGCAGTACTCAATTATTTGGCTCTTTGATTCAGTTCATAATTACGGAAGCCCATTGAGACCCGAAAAGCTTGGGGGAAAAAAAGAGAATTAATCTATTTGTTCCGAATCCCTTCAAAGGCTCTGATCAGATTCTGCGAAACGAATGAAGAGCCCTGTCGTTAAAAACATCGAATCAATGTAGAACCTCACAAACGTATAACTAACGTTATAGATTATTTTAACGACCATAATTAAAAACACAAGAAACGCATCGCTTTAAAATTATCCGAAAAACGAAATCGACCGCTATCGCCTCGCTCTCAATTTTTCCACCCGTCCCCGATAACCGACGTTCGCTTATTAGCGGAAAAACGAAACTTCAATGACCGTAAACTGCTCGACAAAGCACAAAAGAAATAAAAAATAAGCAAAAGCTCGTCCCGTGGACGCCAATTTGACAAAGCGTGAGACGAAAAGCCGAGAAATACGGAGACTTGTGAGTGTGGAAACGAACAGAGCGTTATCCGTACCGCGAAACCGTTTTTTATATCCCGGCGATACCTCGTGTCGAGGGGAAAAGCTAAAAAGGAAACTGTGGGTCACGCGAGATGGGGGATTGAACGCACGAGCGAGTTTTATCCGAATCGGAGACGCGGAAACGATGGAAAAACGGTGAAAAGTTCGAACGAGCGCGTAACAATGATCCATCCGTCGATGCAAGTCCCGCGTTTGCGACGTTAAATGTGCATGTGCAGCTGTCAGTGCGGAAATAGAGGCGCGGTCCGATTACGCACGGAGCAACGTACATTGAACGTAATAATTAATAATAGAACACTGAATGATAGTCGAGCTAACCGATCGTCCATCGGACGAAGGCTTGGATTGAGTTTGATTGCGCTGCGGTAATTATGCAATGCGAGAGCAATAGCTGCAATCGGTTCGAGCCTAGCTATTCTTATAAATATAGATGAATGTAATATTAACAAAATATAAAAATAATATATATCAATATGTGCAATATTATAATATTGCATATATTTATACATATTATATTTATTTATATTTATGAGAATAGCATATACCATACCATACTATACCATATATGGTAAAAATAATATGAACGTTCGTCTATAAATATAGTAATTATATTTATTATATAATTCTTATATAATTCTATAATTATAATATACAATTCTATAATAATTCTTTAATTCTTATTTATATTTATTATACCTATAATTATTTGATTGTATGTATTATTATGTATGTATAGCTTATATACCCCTCCGAATATATCACCCTCAGCCTCTTTCCAGCTATAAATATATTTTCCTACGATACTCTTCAGGTACTTCGGTCCCAGAATACAAAATAAAAAGCACATCATACAGTCTTCCATTCTCTCCATTGCCTCTTATTCTTTTCTCTAGTTTTTTCTCCCTTCAAGATTCTAAACTCGCTGCGTGTAAACTCACCCAACGTTTTCGCACACAGCGCCATTTGCATTCGCCGTATACCGATCGCTTTCGTCGGGAAACGAGTTCACGTCCATTCGTTATCGCACGAGATTGTTTCGCAGACGAAACGCAGACGCGCCGTTTGCTCCGCCCGTTCGATCGAGCACTCAGTGACGTTTCACAGACACGGCTCAGACAAGTCACGGTCGAACCAAACGCGAGAATCTCGATCCAGACGTCGAAACGTCGGAACGTCGGAATCGTGTCGAAAAACCGTCACACGAGAGTCACGGAAAATCGGTAATCTTGCTCGCTTCGTATTTTCTTGGAGAAAAAACGGAGTCGAATCACGTACGAAAAAGAAAGAGACGTGAAGGAAGAAAGCTGGGGACAAAATCGACTCGGTACGCTGGTTCGACAGCGTCGTCTCTACCACAAGAAGTTCTCAAATATTTCTCGTATTTTCTCTCTGCCATCCGAACGATCTTCACCCTTTCAGTTTTCCTCGAACTTTACGAACTGCTGCTGTCTTTCGCTCTCTCATTTCGCTCTTCATCCAGTTCTCGCAAATCTACAACGCTGGCAGCCCCATCAAATCGTAATTTTGTTCTAAACATCTGAAAATTAGGTGTTTTTCACGGGCTTTTAAACCCCGCTAAAAATAATTTTTAAGGTCATTCCGTTTTCGAGAAAATCCCAATTCAAAATTGCGGGTGACAACGACATGAATCAAAGGGGATAACTTTTTTTCTCCATGGCTCAGGAATCTATTTCGGTGCCGGATGTTGGAAAAAAACAATTTTTCCGCTTCACAAGGGTGCTAGCTTCCGAAACCTAGTTTTCTCGACTTCGTCTTCCCCGGAGTCACATTGAGCTCCGACGCATCCCACATTATTCCGGGTCGGAGCGAGACTTATTCCAGAGTCGCTCGTAATCTAATCAAACACGGTGGACGTGGGAGGAGGGAGAAGGGGAGACGTTTATCCAACATCGGATTAACCCTAGTCTCGTTAACCATCCTTCGCTCTTCGTCCGAAGCTTTAATTAAGGATTTCCACAGTCTCCGAGAACGTTATATCGGGTATCCTTCGACGGCGCGGCTACACGTTGGAATACACATTTCTCCATGGCTCGTAATTTCTCTCATAAAACGGTGTATCATATCCAAATCTCATACGCGGCAGCATTGGACGAATTTCTCACCGAGTCAAACTTCAATGTCTCTTGCTCATAAATCTCGGGGTCGTGTGCACGCTTCGGGTTCGCGATGTAGCGAGCTTCGAGACCGGTGTGCGACTGTGCCATCGCGAATTCAGACGCCGCGCGTCTCTCGTTTAACGAGTACGACGGAAATAAGAAAGAGTCCGGACGCTGCATCGAGAAAGGAAACGACCGGAGAGCTCGCCCGACGTAAAACGTGTACGTAGCAGGAGTCGGTAGACAACTGAGGCGGAACAAAACGTCCCGGCGGGGTCGTAAAGTTAAATTAAAAATTTCCATGTTGCAGAACCGTCGTCTTGTCGCGAGACTCCCGGACTCGCCAATGGCGTTCCGAGTGAGGAAGAATGTGTATGTAGAGTATATAAAGAATATATACGGTTTTATGTATAAAATCGTACGTATATTCTGAATGCAGACTGTGTATAATTTATATGCAATTCGTGGACTGTAACTCGGACGGTATTCAATATTCATCGTTGATACAATATTTATACGTGTTCCCCTAGCCGTCTGTCTACAATTTATAGATTAATCGATAACGTAAATGAAAAATTCTAGGTGAATAATAATAATAATAATAGTGATTATATAATAATAATAATTTATCGCGATGTATGTTGATTCAATAATTTATTTCTAAATACATATCCAAATTGTATGTAGACGGTATCGGAGTTATATATATTTATATGTATTAACGATGAATATTCAATATTGTTCGATTCGTTATACCCAAATGGTCCATAAATCCCATACAATCTGTACACCAAATACATCATTAAAATCCTTTCTATAAGCCTCTACACATCTTTTCCACTCGAGGTCCATCACCGGATGGCCCTTACCATGCCCAAGCCGATGGTCGTTCGACGTTCCATCTCTTTTTTCAACTCTCCCCGTCAGCTTCTGGTATCAACATATATACGTGTGTGGGTGAGGAGGAGAGATTAGGTAGGTTTAGGTTCGAATCTCTCGATAATACGACCGGCTGGTGCTCGGGCATCGGCCCGACCGAGCTAGACACCGGAGACACATGCCCAATTACCCTCCGTGCGTAATACCACCCCCTCCCGCCCCTCCTGGCCCTCCCGCAAGCTATCCCGAGCGACTACAGCCGCATCCAACCCCACCCGTCCTGATGGGGTCCACCGTGCTCGGCTCACTTCCGCGCTGCTCTCCTCCTCGGTTTCCTCGCCACGTCGCTCTGTCTCCTCGCTCTTGCGGTCCCCTCCGGGGGCCCAGACCGGAAAATTATTACAGCCGGCAACCCGTAGGGATGAGACCGAGACCTGGACACACTCTGTATCCCGCTTCCTCCGTCGTATCGCACGTCGCAACCGTGCATCCCCTTGCATCCGGGCGACAGGTCGATAGTTACCACCGCAGCAACCGTCAACGTCGCTGCTGCGGCACTTCCGACTACCCGATTGATCGAAGATTTTTTTTTTTGTGATTGCACACACGGCCAACGGGGGATGTGAGGAAAATGTTATTAAGAATTTGTTTATTCAGCGGGTGCATTTGTAAACCCTGAATCGATAGGAGTTATATTTCGCGAGGCAGCTCGTTTCCAAATGCTATTCTCGAACGTATTGCGAAGGAGAAACTTTTACGAGCGCGACGCCGAGTGGCTACCTTGGCTGGTTTTCTTCTCCGTCCATAGCGAGGGGTTTTCGTCAACCTTTTTTTCTTCATTTTGACTTCCTCTGTGCTTGCGTTTGAGCTCGAAATTTATCGGCGCCACCTGAGTTGCTGTGGGGCGCACGCTTTTGGGCAAGGTGGCCCGTTGGGTACTAAATTTTCCGAGAGCTATGGGCATTTTCTCTACGATTTCTCATTATAATGGCGAATATTAATAAGGATCGAAGAATATAGAACTTGCCATTCTCCCTTGGTGAAAAAAAATTGTTATCCGGTAGATAAATAATCCTGGAAATAAATAATCCAGCAAATAAACTCCCAATTTCAATTTTGAAGAAAAAAAAACAATCCCGCGGCCAAATTTTCGTTGCCACATGTTTTACGACGACGTCGAGACACGGGAATTCAGAAGCAATACCGTCTGCTTGATGTTAACTTGCGAAGCTCGTGGAAAGACAAAATTATCGAGCCGAGAGAACAACGAAATATCCGATCCTAAAATATCCGTAGGAAGCTCGAAAAGAGCATTGGCGCAAAGCGTACATAAGCCCAATCTATCCTCCGATATTGTCAGTGTGTAACTCCGAGAAAATGACACCTGAGGGCGTCCCATAACGATACGAGCAACTCTACTACCGGAGAAATTTTAACACCCGCTATTTTTTCTTCTACGATCCAATTTTGCAACGCGTTATCGTAAAAAGTGACGAGCGAGACCTACTACGTTTCGTGCAGCCGGTGAGTATACGTGTCTTCGGTGCATGCATAAGAAATGCACTTACCGACATGTCACCTCCCCCCCCCCTGCACTCTTTCGACCCGGGGTCGATGATATTTTCTCGTGGAATACAAAAAAGCAAAACGGAAAATAGTAGAAATAGATGGGACGGTAGGCGAGGAGGAGAAGGAAGAGGAGGAGGGGAAGTTGAGGCCGGCATGGAAGATAGGAAGATACAGAAGAGCGTCAGAGATTGCGGGACCGAGTTGTGAGCGGGAATGAAGAAGCTGGGTCGAAAAAAGTTAAAAAAAAAAAAAAAAATGTAACAGAGCGAAGCGGAGAAATGAGAGGAATGGAGAAAAATGACGAAAGGGCGAAAAAGAAATGAACATTCGGCGGGTGTTCCGGCAGTGCTGCCGGTGCTGCCCCTGCTGCTGCTGGGGTATCTCCGGGTCGGATCTGTTCGTGCTCTCGCTCTGAAAACCGCGTGGCCACCTATACAGGTCTCCGTGCTCCATGGCCCCGAGGGAGCTGCTCTCGTGTAGATATAGCTAACACCGGCGAGACTGCTGCTGCTGCTGCTGCTGCTGCTGGTGCTGCTGGTGCTGCTGGTGCTGCTGGTGGTGCTGCTAGAGCTCGTGGTACCGTGCTGCTGGTCGATAGTTCGCGCGTAGCAACAGCCGACCGGGCTTTTTGCTCGACTTTTAAAACCCTCCCCAACTGCACCAACGCTACCAAAGAACGTTACTCGCCCTTTTCCCACCCCTTCTCCTTTTTCCGTCCTCGCCACTGTGGTCACCAGCCTCAATTGTTTTATACGGTTAGTTTATTTTAACTTTTTTTCTTTTCGTTTCGTTGTTTCTCGACCGTCCATTTCACCCTCTCTTTTCAACCCCCCCCCCCCCCCCTGACTGTACGAAACGTCGCTCGTGGCAATTATCTTTGAAACATGGGACATCGAAGTGAATGAGACTGCATCGGGAGAATCGGGCGGCGCGGATCGTGCATATATATATGTATATCCCGAGGCCTTGTGGATACCGAGAGCGCCGTAACGTTAACCAGCCCTGTACGCGTAACCCAACGGCATGGCAACTGTAAAGCGGGATCCCGAACACGACAAAACGGAAATCAGGTCGCGCGCGGTTTCCTTCCGGCACGAGAGAGCGCGCTCGGGCGAGGCTGAACCATCAGCACATCCAGGGTGTACGTCTGCCCCCCCCCCCCCCCCCCCCCCCCCCCCGGTGGAGGGCTCGTCGGGTTCGGTGGCACAAGCGGTGTATGGCAACGACAACGCGTATGACTGTATAACGCCACGAGCTGCGGAACCGCGACGCGTCGGGACGGCGGTGAGGTTGAAGCTCGCGGGGGGAAGAGAAGGGGTACTCGCTCGTTAAGGGAAATACGACGTCTGGCGTAGCTAAAAGCAGCGACGATCGTCAAACTTTAACGTCTACCCGACTACGAGCAGCCTGTTAACTGCAGCTGAGCTGATATGACGTAACGATAGAGTAAGAGAAAGAGAGACATCGCGCAGTTGGGTGGATAGAAGAGAGTGAGGGAGGCGAATGGGGTAGAGAAAGATGAAACGCGAGTTACGAGAAAAGCGATATCCGGAGCTGGTATACGAGCAATGTAGAAAAGGGTGTAGACGAGATGGGATGATGATATGAAAGAGGAAGAGAATCGTGTTACGAAAATTATTGTGGTTTATGCGATCGGACGATTACCCATGAATATGGTCCGGTGGACGAAGATATGGTCGAAGATACCGAGTGGATTCGGTGTGGATCCGGTGTCGGTTGTGACTTCGATGGATTTTATCGGTTTGATGATTTTGCGGGGGATTGTTATTTGATCGGGAGAGTGTCTTGGGATTTTGCAATTTTCGAGCGGGCGATTTTTTGGAGACCATTGCAGTGTGACGTTTGTAGGGATTAGTGGAAATGGAACTTTAGATGGGCATGGAAATGAGGAAGAATATTGTTTTGTGGACTCGGTGTAGCCGATTTGGTCCATTGCATGAATATGAAATTCTTTGCGTTATTCCATGAAGGGGTAGAGCTTTTATCAATTTTTTTTTTTTTTTTAATTGCTGGGAAAAGGAAGGAAATGCACAATTAATTTTGCAATGACCACAAATTTGTTGGTTTCTATCAAAAAAGAAATCTTTCTTCCGTTCTGGAGTTTTTCATGCTAATTAATAATTCGTATCATTTTTTTTCTAGACAATTTTCAGAGGAATGAGATCGTCCACTATCAGACAGCATTTATCCAAAGCATCATCTTGGATCAGTTAATAAATGAAATATTTATATAGATAACTGATTTTAATAAATGAATAAAGTCAGACGGATTATAAATCTTATCCATCGAGAAACAAAATTAGTAAGAATCACAAATTTTCATGGCCGTCACACCAAAACCGTATCTCGAGTGTCGTCACTGATTCCACGTTTGGTCGAAAAATCCTTGAACGTTGCGAGCCACGAATCGGGCGAGCGAAACAATTACAGAACTGTTGCCTTCCTATAATAACAATAATAATAATAACTACACTGGAAACTCGATTAACCGACTGCCAATCACTCAACCTCGCAATCATCCTAACGATGTCTTGATTTAGCCGAACTCTCCGAACCTTCCACATCTGTCTTCGTTGACGAAGCTCCTAATGATTCGACGGATCTTCGAGATTTCGACATTTTCTCTCGACGAAAAATCTTTGCCGGTTTAAAGCGAAGAAAAAAATAAAAATAAACGAAGTAGCGGAGTTAGATGAGAAACAAAAGTGGAGCAGACGAGAAAAGTCGAGACGATGGGAATACGGTGGCGGCAACGAAAACGACGGCTAGTGGAAGGAGAGAAATTTTCCGCGTCGAACTGGGAAACGACGTAGCGAAAACGACTACGACGACGACGACGACGACGACGCTTCGGGCTCACAGGGTTAAGTAACGAAGGAAGTTTTCCCGAGTGGCCACTCCTCGTAACTCGATTCTCGAAGTGACCTCGGGCGTACTCGCACCTACACGTATGTACACGCCCAAACACATACACACACATACATACAGAGGGAAAAGGAAAAATAACCGTTAAGACCCGGTCGACCGGCTAAAGCGATTTCCACTGTGTAGAAAAAAAGTTTCCCATCGATCGATTCGAATATCCTTCCCAATTATTTGGGTTTTCTTTAATTCTGGGTAATTATCGGGACCACGTGGAGTTGACAGTTAGGTTTGAGTGATAAGAGTTAAATTCGACAAAAAGTGTTGCAACTGAATGAAGAGGATGTGAAAATGTTCAGCATTTTCACGTTCGACACGAGAGTCAACGGAGCTAATTATAGAAGAATAATTTATCACAGCTGGTCGATTATAATTATAATTCTGACCGCAAATAAATAATTAAATCAATGAATAAGATAACTATTTCTAACTGTACGACTGAGCCATGTAAAATGTTGATTATAGTACTTTTATGGATTTATTTGCATTAATTGCGTTATTTCTAAAAAAATAAATTAGTCTATTGAAACAACTGAGTAAGAAAAAAAAATGATGATCAAAAATATTGCGCAAAAACGAGTGAAAAATCGCTGCTGTCCTCTTTGAAACACGAAATCATCTACATCCGCGTCGTTAGTCGCGTTTAATGCACGTACGTAATTCACGATCAACGAAAATTATTTCCCCCGGCAAATTTATCGCTCGATCGTGCCATAAAGTACATTTGCGATAAGTCGCTCACCACCCTCCCCTTCTTTCGCCCCTCGCTCCCTCCCACCCGGCGCTGCTTCGACAATTACCGCGCTGGACTGCCGCACCAACGTGAACTCGGTGAATCATCGTTTGTCGAGCGGCGTTAATTTGGCGAACGTTTAAAGCTTCCATCGTCCGCTCTATCGGCCGAGCGACTACTTTTGACTCTGAGACATTGAAAAATCTACCAGCACGAGTCTATCATTTTGCACGTCCAATTTGTAATAATTTACTTCGTTGGCTGGTAAATAATAACAATACCAGTCATAATAATAATCTACGAGCAAACTACGATACCAGAATTGAATCTATGACTCATAAACCGATAATAAAAATAAAATTGCCACGTGAAAAATTTACGATACCAAGAAATTGGAAATAAATTTGAAAATTGAAAAATAAAAATACGATAATTTCACATCCCACGTGTATCTTGAATATCGTATAACACTTTATAAATAAGACTCGTCAAGGTACGATAAATTCAGCGTTCAACGATTTTGCTCAGTAAAACGTCGAGACTGACGGAAAAAATGGTTAGAAAGAGATGGAGACGTGGATAGCGATTGTCTACGATAACAGACAATGTCGGTCGTGCACTTGGCCATTCGATGACTCACAACAATCGCGATATATAAACATTTCTCTGAACGACACACATTTATATAAATACAGGCGAAGAAATGAATTAAACATAACGAAGGTGCTCGAACGTGTGTGAACTATACATTACTCTTGGGGGGCGCGTATTATAAATTCCGCGCGAATACGTATCTCACGAGAGAGGTAAAGTTTTCAAGTTGTTACGAGTAATTTGGTTTGCACTAGGTGAAACGACGACACGGAGCACGACGGTAAATGCAAATTGCTTCAGGTGCAACGAGAACTCAATTTCCGAGAGTAGCAGCAGCAGCAGCAAAAGCAGAAGCAACGTCAGCGGCAAAACGTTCGTGCTGGTTTCGACATCGCGCGTTATAGACATAAGTTACACAGTTCGCGTGCATCGTTCACAACCGCCGTATTACTGCGCGATAAGACACCCCCTTTGACACGCATCACACATTTTGGGCACTCACAAGCAACCGACGTATGCATTTACACCCGTTCGCTTAATTAGCATGAACTTCTTAAACGTGTTGGAATAATGAGATAAGCGAATATGCAAAGAGCGCAAAAATATCGTCAAACTATCGACAAACAATGTTTGGCGAAATAGACGCGTTCGTTTGTAAAGTGCGAGAAAAATGGTAATAAAAATAATAATAATAATAATAATATAAGGAATAATTATTATTATTGTCATTATGATTTTTACATTTCCATTATTACAATTGAGAGCAACGGTTTTTGAGGTATTTGCCGGGAATACATCAAATTTCAGACATAGATAATAATAACAATAATTATTATCATTATTATTATTATTATCTGTGTCTGAAATTTGATGAATGTCCAGCAAATACTCCAAAAACCGTTGATCTTAATTCGCGAAAACTTCCGAATTTACCCCAACGAGTTACATAGAAAAAAAAATTGTTCATTGCAATCCCAACGTATTCGCAAACCTCGGAAACAACTGCAAACCCGAATTTATTATTTCACGTAACGCACTGCACCTCTACAGCAAATAAAAAAAAATTATTCTACAAACATAGTTCGCTTCCTGACTTCGACGACTGGACTATATATGTGGAAATCGTCATTCGCGTGTCTCTATCAGGTCCTTTGATAATACATGCGCGCACGAGGACGGCAACGACGACGGTCATCGATAAAGATCGCGACACGTGGCGGATTAATCGGAGGAGGGTTGAGACGGGCAAGGCTAACCCGTGCAGTATCGTCGCGTATATTAAAAAAATCGTCGAACGGTATTAACAGGCCAACGGTATAGTATATATATATATAAGAACATACTTATATATATATATATATATTCATATATATGGATATATAAAATATGCGGGTGGGTTTAAGTGTATTAGTGCGAAAGGTCGTACGCAGGTGGTTAATTCGTGGTTAACAATCCGGATTGTCGAAGCTACCGGAATCGTGTTTGCCGCCGGTTCCGAGTTCCGTCGCGCTTCGGTTAATTCGATGAACGACCGATAAAACCCGACGATGTTTCGCCACACGTTCTTGCAAACGTTTGTGCCACCGCCGTGCGCTCGCGGGTAAGAGAGAGAAGAGGGGGGGGGGGGGGGGGCGTGCTTCGCTGACTTACTGACCGAGTCACGCTTTCCGAACCCGATTGACTAATTGGATATCCGGAATTTCAACACCCCCCCGTGTTTCCTGCTTCGCATTTCGCGACGGATTTGCAAGGGTGCGGCTCGAAGTTCCGAATATTCAATGTTCGGACGGATCGATAAATCGAATTGAAGTGCTACGAAAATTGATGCACCGAATCGGAATGGTTACGACTGGAAAATGTATTGTAATTTCTACCATTTTTAAAATTCTCAAAAATTTCACGCGAAATTGAAACATTGAAAAATTTGGCCATGAGAATTTTTTATTGTCGAACTCAAAAGAGTTGATTATGGGGTCTGGATGCCTGCCAGTGAATCGCTTTTTCGAATCAATCTTTTTTTTTTATTTCATCGTGCTCGATCGAAGATTTAACTCGTCGTCATTGAAGTTCTTCGCATACGCGCATGCTTTGACTAAAAATCCAGCTCCTGAGATATGATAATTTTAAGGGGGTCTACCTTGCCACAGCTTTTTAAACTGTTGCATTTCTCCACAACCGGCGGCTCGTTCACCAAAAAAAATAAAACTCGAAAACAAAAAAAAATTGAAAAGGTTGCAAAACGTCGAGCGCTCCACACAGCAATCTGTACGTAGCGTATAATCAAAGTCATTTAGATATGGCATCGCTATTAAACATATATATATATACATATACATACGAATTATATCGAGTTCGTCTTTCGAGCAATTACATTTAAATAATAATGGTGGATATCTTGATGGCCGTTACAGCTAGTTTGCTTCGAACATTGTAGTCATTTATCGATAAGGTTCGCTCAGCGAAAAAAAAATTAAAATAAATAAAAAAAAAAAAGATTTTAAAAAAAGAGGAAAGTAGAATAAATTGACTCCACGAAGATTCGAAGACACGGAGAAGCACGCGCTGAAGACCGCTGTTATATTGCTACGGGGCGCCGTCGTAACGCTATACCGAGAGATAACGAAACCAACCGGTTCACGTGGTGCTGCTGCTGATCTTATGCCACACGATGGAATAAAACGAGTATACGAAAAAAGGACGAAGGTGCGACGGGTTGAAGAGAGAAATAAAAAAATTTAAAATAAAAAAAAAAAAACGTACGAAAAAAAGACGAGTCATCGTGTCGAGTATACGAGCACATGCCTCGGAAGTCTGCCCGGTGGGCGTATCCGTTACGGCACTCAAGTTTTCTCTGCTTCGTCTCAAACGAATTCGCAAATTATATTTTTAGCTAGCTCGCGGTTACTTCATGTATTTTTTCATTATTTCAATGTCCCGAGAAAATCTCGGGCTCTTCGATGAGGGATTTAAGGAATTAAAATAAAAGAAAAGGACGGAAAATTGGAGTCGGAGATGAGACACGTTCGTATATTGTTGAGGGATAATAATGAATAATTTGTGGATTAGAGATTAATTGTACTCACGTTCGAGACATGGTAGCTACTGTATTGTTCCTTGGCGTTGTTTTGTTCGCACTGTTTGTTCCTGAAGGCCCTGTAGTTCTCCCTGAGCTGCTTACCGTACTGCAACAACAAAGTAAATAAGCCTCTTTGACATCGGATAGCCGGGCGAGCAAGGGATAAAATGAATGGGGATTTTGTACGCGAGTTTGTAGCGATACAAGTTCGTGGATGCATGTGTTCGGGTGTTTGTGTTTGTGCATCTGCGACAAATGTCGTACAGACGTGTTGCCGTGAAACTTGAGCGCGAGGGATGAGCTGCTGAAGTCCACGAAAGAACTTCTATCGAAGAAAAAATTATTAAAAACAATTTTACAAACTAAAAACTATTTTTAATTCATATTTTAATGAAATTAAAAATTCAATTCTAAAACCTTCATTATAGAGAAATGAGCTACATGAGCACACGAAATAAATAAATTATTCAAACTAATCATTCAAAGAAATAACTATTTTTTATTTCTAGACTAAATTGAATTGTAAAAACTTAATTATAGAGAGATTATCTACTTGAGTCAAAATATTCGGTAATGACGTTTTATGCAAAATTTCCATAAAAATAATAATTCAAGGATAATAAAATAGATCGAAAAAATTGATAAACCATTGTTGTCAATTTTCCTTGATCAGGTAATCAACGAGAATGAGAATTCGTTGAAAGTTCGTTGATTCGAACGGTAGTTCGTCGTCGAAGAGAACGGGTGAAAAGTGTTTATGAAACCGGATGTGAGTGCGAGATCGAACAAGGCTTGGACAATAGACCAGACGAAAGATAATTTCATGGGAGCGGGTTTCAACCACCTCGACGAATCAAAGTTTCGCAATTTCCTGCGTTACGCGCGCAACGAACTCGATGCAGTTTCGTCGTCGGCCTCATGCGCGATTTCGTGGTACTTCCGGTACGTGCGTCGGTGTTCGTGTCGATGTGTGTGTGTCTCGGGTGCAACGGGGCGTAAATACGGTTTGGGCAACGGAAAACGATTTTTTCGAGGTACCAATCGGGTCCAGCGCCAAAATCCCATGAAAATCCATGATACGAACATATGTGCTTGCGACTACGAGGAAGATGGAATCAATGAAAGTCGACAGTTCAGCTCGTACTAGCGTTATTAACCCTATAAGGTTCTTTCGATCAGAGGCCCATTGGAATACAGGACCATCTGAGCTTATATGTGAATTTTGTATTTCGAATAGAACCTCATGGGTTTTCATTGCCACAATTCTGCCAAAAAAGTAACCAGGATTGTTATTTGGAATTGCTTCTGAATTTTAATTACTAATGGAAATCATTTCCGTCTTGCAATCATTATTTCTCTCGTATTACTCCTACATATTTGTAATTTTTTATAATAATAAGAATAATTTATAATTGTATACCGTTCGGTTGTTGCAATATTTGATATAAAAATTACCTATCATTGATCAAATAAATATTATTCCAAAATAAACCTGTTTCTCTATTCGTTACAACATGATAAGCTTGAAAACGCACAAACGAGTTACAAGCCCATGGGCTGTCTTATCAGAAAAACCCGGTACGAGATATCAAACTGATTACTCGCTCTATTTCCTCACCGGGCCAATTCTCAACACCGTTCAGAAGAACGTTAAATCCGGAATTGCGATTGGCCAATTATGAAAGGTCGATCAGAGTTTTCGAAAAATAGAAATAAAAATAAAACGCATGATTCAATCAAGCATACGACAGTGAAGTCGAATGATAGATGACCGAAGTAAAAGCCACTAGCGAGACTTCGAAATGCACTTTGGTGACGCAATGGCGCGTAAAATTGCCCGCACGAAACATCGTCGCAGCTACGCAATCAACGAAAATTCAACTTCAACGTTCGCCACTTTTGATAAATTTACTTTTTATCATATTTTTTTTTTCATAAGCCGTTGTGACCAATCAATAGGTTTTAGTGAGAGAAGGAAATAAACCGATCGATCGATCCATCGGTGTGTGACGAGATGAAAATTTCTCTCGGGACAATAATCGAATTGTTTTCTACATATATCTTGAATTTCATTCGTCTTGCCACGTGCTAACCATTGCGCAATCGCAAGAGCGATATAAAAAAAATTTAGATAGAACGATTGTCCGACGGTGCATTCAGATTCGGTGAGACAATGATACAGCAATGGAGATGTCTGTGACAGAGATGCAAATTCCGCCGTGTTGCAGAAAACCAATGCGATGAGCAATGAAGTTTTCTATTCACCGACGAGCAAAGACAAAGACAAGCGCAAGCCCCGCAATTGCACGAAAAAATCTCTTGAACACGAAAATTTCCGTTCTTATAATACGTATCAGCGATTTGTCAAACGTGTATGCAAAAAAAAGAAGGAAACTTAATTTCATCTACTACTAAATAACCTTCCTTGAATATAACAATTCATTATTTAATTACATAATAATAATAAGACGATAGAAACACGGAAAATCTTTTAAAATTAGAAGAAAGTTTCATCGATTCGAAGGCCAAGATCGAGAAGAATATTGTAACGATTCAAACGTGTATAAAATCACCGTTTATTTACCGACCGTGCATTCAACCGCAATTTGAGTTTTCGCGTGCGAGAGCTCATTTAAGACCGATTTATTACGGACGAGAAGCAGTTGGATAAATGAGAATGGCAAGAACGTGGTTTAGCGGCAAGGGGGGGGGGGGGGGGGGCTCGTCGTGACGAGCTCAAGGTTCACGGTGGCGGGCTTTCGTAATTTGTAATTAATCCGCGGTAGCATGGCCTGCGGGGACTTTGTCGGTCGGTAAATAGTTTTCTGATTAGGTTGGTCGGAATAACGCAGCCCGGTGAGACGCGGGGGTTCGGTTCCAGTCGACGCGACTGGACCGGCTAACCCGCACGGCAATGAATCAAATTATAATTTCGACGTTGACATATTTAACGAAATAAAAAAATTACAAAAAAAAAACCAAAACTACAAAATCGTTCATTCGCCGACTTGTGGAAGCAGGGATGGGCATGAATTCAATGAAAATGTATTTGGAATACTTTTCCAAACGAATAACTATGATAAATTATGATAATTGATTGGAATGATCAAAATGAATTATTGAAGACAGAGAAACGATTTTAATATTTAATAGCGATTGTAATACATGATTATTTGGTAATAAGAGTATTTCAAATACATTTTCGCCGAATGAATTATATGTTCTCGAAAAAAATATAAAAAATATAAGGAAATGTTAAATAGATGCGACTTTGGATTCCGAGAGCCAAGAAAAAAATACAAAAGTACGAAGTTTTTGCACAGATGCCATATTCGTGCATTGCAACTATCATAAAACGGTCGATGGGATATTCTCAATTATTTGTCAAAGTTATACTCGACGTGATTGCTTCGGGCGATACAGTCCCGATGAGCGTCACTGTCAGAAATTCTCCAAAGTACTCCCCGAGAGCGGACTGTACGATATCAAAGAAACGAGTTACGAGAGGCAACGAACGTGATCGCCAGCCCGAGATGAAAGTAGAGATATAACTCAGCGGATGTGGAAAAATAAAAGTTAAAAGAAAATAATAATAATAATAATAATAATGATAAAACATAGACCAAGAGTGGAATTGCACACGAGGCGAATGGAGAGATGGAGCAGAGGCATCAGTACCAACTTGCGGGCTTCGATATTATGTGAACGACATAGAGAGCTCATGAACGATATATTTCTGCACGGTCCATGCATATCAAGGACGAACATTGCACCGAGTGTTGCGTATATCTGTGGTTTGGCGGCAAAACCGAATTGATCAATCGTTCCAAAAAATGAGATTAAGCAAGATTCTCGTGATTAAGACTGTGAATTATATTTTTAAACACGGCGATGCCAAAAATTGCCGACACGGTTAAGCCCTTAATCCGCAATGTGTTTTTCGACACCTTTACGCCGCAACGGGGATCATATAAGTTTCAGCGCCTTAAAAAGTAGTCTCAAGTGCTTCAAAAAATTTCAAAAAAATCCATAAAGTCTCTCAAACTATCCTACTATAAGGATCAATCATTATATCGCTGCAGCGATCACCTGTTTGAACAATATAATCATATAAACAAATGAAAATGTGAAGAACGCACCACTCGCGTGGTGTCTCAGCTGTGACCCTCGTTACCGACCAAGAATTAATAAAACATTTTTAAACGTACGAATTTTTATCCCCTAACTTTCCCAGTGCTCGGATAAATCCCCCCCCCAAGCTTTTCCCGAGAATGGCAATACCTTCCGGATTGTCCAAACGCATTCGTCCCGCCGGACTAACCGGACGTTTGGAATTCACTACTGGGATCTAATTAACTACGTTCGATAGCTGTCGCAATGAACCTCGTGGATTTGTGACGTACACATACATGTATACAACGCACTGGGATAATTATTAAGGGGGAATCGAATGAGTATTGATAGCCACGTAGAAACCACGATTGATCAACGTCCGATAGTGCTTCTCCTGTTCACTGAGCTTGAAACACTGTCGTTGTGGATATCGAAACTAGCGTCAAACCGGTATAGACACACACACACACACGCCCACATTCGTTTGGCGTACGGGAATTATCGAGTGACCGAACGAAAGCCCCGAGGGGGGCGCCGCACGGTGTTTGCGCTTCGCGGAACACACGGTAAGTGTTCACGGAATATAATGATAGTCCCTTCCGGACGTGGGTTAGTTTCGATGAGGCCGGTCTAATGGATAACCACGTTTTACCCTAACGAGTCAGTCATCCGGCAATGTCGAACGTCGATGCGAAACTTTGTAAACGCGCGAGAAACGGATTTTAACGATAGTCACGGCTGTTACCGAAATCTCGCAACGCCATGGGCGAAACCAGGTCAAAGTGCGACGGCAGGAGAGGAATATATTGGATAGATATTCCCTGAGATGGATTAAGTATGTAAAGAATATATGAAGTTTTATACACGACAGTGGAGATGTATATTCTGTATACACAATACAGGCAAGCTATAGATAATTTATATTAAAAATTTATTTGTTGGTAAGTAAAAATACACGAGTAGAAAAATTAATTTATTGATTATTATTGTTAATTAATTATTATTCTTTGGAAATGGATATTAATAGAATATAAAATTATATAATATAAGAACATTGTATATTAATATCGTTACTATTGATATTAATATATAATTATATTATACATTATGTATTATAATATTTTTTGTTACGTATATCTACTTCAAATATGAATCGCGGTACAATCGATGTGAATGGATTCCAGCTTCCCCGAATTCGATCGAAATCGTTGTTGAAACCCCAGCCGGCTAATCAATCCCTCGTTTTATTATTTCATCGAATCAATCCGGCGTACGAAGCTCCAGGCAGAATGAAACAATAACGAAAGACCGTCAAGCGTTGCATGACAAAGAAAATTTAAAAAAACATGCGAGCTGACATTAAGTCCGTCCACGGATCGATAAAAAGGTAAGAAAGAAGTTCGGTGAAGAAGAAGATGAGTTCGGCTCTCGACGCGATCGTGTCGCAACGTGTTTAAAACTCTCTCCGGGTCAAAAGTCACGGTTGGCAATTTTCCCTTCGACATATCGTTTGATGAAAGAGTCACAAAACCCGAAGCCTTCTCGCGAGAAGAACCCCCTCGGCCCCGTACGTACCGGGTTGTAGAAGTGGCGGAAGAGGTTGCCCGTTTGTGCAACGAGAGGGGTGGTTATACCGCTAGCTGACTGGTGAAATTCCCTCTCGCCAGTCAGCGGAAGCTGGAGAAGAAAAGACGGTTTCAAAGAAAGCCCGCCGTGGCGGGGAACGAGAGATAGAGAAGACGGAATATGTGAAGGTGGAGAGAAGACCGGTTAGGGATTACAGAATGGGAGTGAGAAGAGATAAAAGAGGATGAAGAAGACGGCGGACGATGTGAAAGAAAAACGAAGAAGATGAAAAAAAAAAGACGACGAGATATCTCAGGGTGGAAAATATAGGAAGAAAAGAAGACGGGCAAAGAAGGGTCGGACTTAAGCATCCCGGGGAGGGGAGGGAGGTTACAGCCCGAACCCAACTTAAACCCTCTCACCCGCCACCACCCCTTTTTTTCCTTCCTCTTTTCCCGGATGCAGTTTGGACGCGACTCGATGCTTTGCCAGTCTCGTTTCCGCGTGCATCGCGGCGAGCGACGCGGGGGAGGGTGGAATGGGGCTTCGGAAGCTGAGGGTAGATTCGAGTGCGACAAGTGCGACGGATGATGACGACGCGGTGTGGTCTAGGTTCGCGTCGTGATCGCGGTAGCGCGCACGAAGTGATATACGTAGTAGGTACTTTGGGGTTGGGCGAAAAGAGGTGAAAGGGAAAATGAAGGCGGTGGTCCGGGGTCGGGCGGTGGCGGCAGGGTGGGGTCGGGGGGGAGGGTGAGGCTGTGCTACGAAAGCCACTAGAGACCTCGGCCCGAAGCTCGAGAGGGACGGTCTGAGCCGCCACTTGGCGGAAAGAAGAATAGACCCCCTAAAGAGTTGCATAATGGTGCGAGAGAGGACCCCCGGTAGTCGCATCACCCTGGCCGGGAGTCTTTGCTCCCGAGCCACCGACCGGAACCCGTTACTCAACTCCGACTCGACGCGGTGTCGCCCGAACTATATTTTTCAAAAATGATGTAGGGTAATAACCTCACCGAGAATTTTACGTTACGAGAGTTATCGCGGTGGTTATTTGGTTATTCAAATTTTTTCCGACCGGATATTGAGGTCGCGGCAAAAATTTGTGGTTCGAGTGTTGGGCTGGGAATAATATGGTGTCTCGTGTGAAAAAAAAAAAAACGATTTGAAGGAATATGTGGGACATGACAACGCAGGCGGGGGTGGGAGCGAACGATATGGAAAAAAAATAGAGTAATTACCTTGGCGAGCCTCATGGCTGAGAGCCAGCAGGAGCGTGATCGTTCGCTGGTGAAGACTATGACCTTGATGCCTCGGATTCCGGACGGGACGTCTTCGGCTTCCGCTTTGCTGGACGGTCTGAGACAAACGCCCCACTCGAAGGGCGCGTTGAAACTTTTTTTCGCGTTCAAAATTCTGTACACGTTGTAGTCGTCCAAGTGAAGGAATGCGGACGTATAGTCGTGGGGCTGTAACGAGAAATATCGAAAAAAAACGAGGGTTAGATTGATGTTGAATGAATTTTTTTTCGTGGATTCTGGAGATAATAAAGAATATTATTTTTTCCGGAAAGCCGAATGATTTAGTGAAAGTAGCATTGCATAATATATTTCTCATCGAGTATCGTCATATTTCGTTTCTATCGACGACGTTTCGAATGGTAATTGTATAATTGCACATATTTTTCTGTCTGGATCCAATAAGGACTCAGGGTTCCGAATAAGACCTCGAAGAAATTTTCTCACAGCTGGACCAAAACGCGAAGAATTATAAAATTGAAATCACGCAGATTCTCCCTAATATTTAAAAAAAATTGATAATAAATTCAATAATTATCATAATAATAATGAATTTTCCTCAATTTAACGACAAGAAATCAAAGTTCCGTAAATCTCATCACGAACGGGCGCGAACATGGATTCAACGGGTATATCGCATGTTCAAAAACGAACACAATGACTATCGCGCCTCCCGGTGAGAGCCGAGCTGCGAGCGACCGAAGAGTTAATGCAGTTCCAGCAATAGCCGGTCGAGGTCTCTTCACACACCAACGAACAAAAAAATAAACTCCCACCTTGCGCCATCGCGTAGACCCATCGGAAAAGCCATAAGATAGATAAACGAGACGAGAATACGCGCCTCACAGCGCGCACTAATTTCCTTAATTTTATTTCTTCTATTTTTGACTTTTTTTTACGACGTGATGTGCACACGGCGATTAAATTGTTATTATCGTATTATCGTTCGCGTGTTTGGTTCATGTGTACCGCTCTGTCAGTACAGTCCTATTCCGTTGGTTGCTGGCGAAGCTCGCGTGAGTCACTGAAAAAGCGGCGTGTTCGCCAACGTCGGTGCCTGGATCACCCATGAGCAGTACAAGCACCGGCAGCACCACCACCAGCACTATCAGCAACAGCAACAGCAGCAGCAGCAGCAGCAGCGCTGGATGAACGAGCACAGAGCGAGTACGCACGGAGCTTGCAGCAACAAAAAAAAGGAAGAAACCCCTGCTTTAAGATCGGTCTCGAAGATATGCATTCATCGGGCTGATTGGCACGCAACATACACTTTGTCGCAAGTACAGTGAAGTGTCACGCGTGCCCCACGTGAGTGCACGTCTTTGGTGTCTTTGTATAACAGTGTCTTTGTACAGTAAGACCGCGCTTAAGGCGAGGAACGCGTTCCAATGAGCTCCAGCGCTAAACGAAACAGCGTTACACGAGGTCGGGTTATTTTTCCTCTCCCCTAACCAGCCAGCAATGTCAAATACCACCGCGTTATACTGAAACGGCGTTAACTCTTCCCAATTACACTACCGAAACGTATCACGGCCGTCGCACTGGGTGGATTCCACTCAGTCAGTTTTTAAAAACAATTGCGAGCAAACTATCCGTTCGAAGTGGTTTGAAAAAATTACAGAACATGCTTTGGACATTCTTGATTATGTACGATAAGTTTATTTTGAATAAATGGAATGGCAACGTGTTGGAAAAAATTCATAAAGCGATGAAAACGGAGAGAAAAACCCCCGGTCGTGGGTTGGTCGACGGGTGGATTCTACCCAGTGGGACGGTGGAGGGTTAAGCGGGGTCTTACTGTATCTGTAACGACGTGCGATGCGGCGAACGGTTTGATGTTAGCTCAAACGTTAAGTTCAGGACGAGCAACAATGTTTGCTCGGATCTCAGAGCGCAGACGATTCGATTATTACGTAGCGCATCTCGCGGTTGATGCAATTTTCTGTACATTATTGCAGTTTTTTTACGTTGGGCTTTTAATTCTTTTTTGTTTTATTTTTGTATGTTTCTTTTTTTTTTCGACTCCGTTGCCGTGCGGAGAATCCTCGGGCACGTAGCTCGCGATTGCCGACGATCCGGACGGTTCGTTGCGTTCGCAATTGATGCGCTACGCTCCGGGGCTATGTAGCCACTGTTACAATGTTGTCGAACGACTGTCCGTGCAATTTGCCGGGCTACAATCATACTCGTGATCGAGTGAGACCGTGTAATTGAGCGAGAGAGAGAGAGAAAAAACGTCGTAGCGGTGAAAAATTGTGAAGCTTGAAGGGAAAATGCAAAATACTGAAAATTATTCAACCCTTCGTCCGTACACAGACATTTTTTTTTAGAACAACGGGAAATTTATTTTATGGTGATTTTGTTCAATTTGAATGGCCATAGCAGAATCAATTTCAGACGGCTAAGTAAGAAAAAAACCGTCGGTGCTTGGAGAGAAAAAAAGATTAGCAAAAAAATCGAAGCGATAACGACTCGAACTTCCATGATAATTTATCATGCACGAGAATTCGAATCTAAAATTCAAATCCTTCTCGAAAACTCAGTACAGAATGTCACTCGCGTAAAAATTTAGCAATTATCGCAACACAACCTTCACCGAAAGACCATCTTCAAACAACGGTTGGTGCTCCAACCGTCGTCGCTCATTGAATAATGTCACAATTTGCATAAAATAAATATGTATAATCCATGAATCGCAAAACCGAAGGTAAAAATAATAGAAGAATGAAGAGAAGCATCAGTTGCAATTAACACGCGTTGCAAAATTCGCTCGAGGCGTGTATTATAATAGACGTACTAGCGACATACAATCTCCCATTCGCCGTTTTTTAACGATATTTCTAAATGAATTCAAATTTTTCTACATAAAAGAAAATGAAAAGAATAAAATATGTGCAAACATTACCGAATAACACGAATAGAGAATATTTTTATATGTAATTGGCATTTTTTTTAAATACTGTTAATTCGTCGATCAATCAATAATTCATTGTAATTATTATATTAATTGTTTCTTTTTTTTCTATATATTTAATATCCACACATATATTCAAGAAAATTTCACTTTATACCAGAATATTTGATAAAAAAGTCCAACATTGTGCAAAGGTAAAAAGAAAACGGATGGTAAAAAATATATTAAATTGGTAAATAAAGATATGGTAAAATATGGATGGTAAAAATAAAGATATATTCTACAAAGGTCCTACAATATCTACATAATATATACACAGTAACGAGACGAACATACGACACGTGGCTATAGAAAATATTTCGTTAATCTATCTCCGACGGTAATATTAGAGCGCGAGTGAGTGCGCGCAGAAGGTGCAACATCGCAGCTACGTTAGTCGTCCTACTCTGCCGTGCGTCGCGGGCCTTCTTCCGGCTCTTCTCCGCTATCGTCGTCGTCGTCGTCATCGCCGTCGTCGTCGCCGTCGTCTTCGTCGGCTTACTTATGTGTACCCTTTTCTCGAGGGAAATCCTGTTGGCACAGAGAAGCGCAGCGCAGCGGCTAAACCATCTTGCACTATCCGGCTATATTCGTATCTAAACACGAACCCGGAATATATAGTGGTACATACAGTGTGTCGGAGATGTATGTAAACTCCGGGCACCTCAGCTGGTGGTGTTGGATAGCATCGTAGCTGTTTGGCGTCTACGCCCGATATCCCCGCAACCCATAATGCCCGCCGCGTCAAATATTTGAGGATAAGCTTAAGCTCCGCCTACATATATACACGATGTACGCAATACATAGAATATACGCGCACAGATGTGTCGGAAACGTGTGCGCTTTTACATATTACGTACATATACGTGTGTACAAAAATATATATATCCGTGTTTGTGCGCGGTGTCTCGGTGTCTCGGTGACTCGGGCGCGACTTTACACACTTTGCCGATTACGTAAGGGAGACGGCACACCTTAGCCGCGACACAAACGCCCGAGAGTCGGCTGTGCACCAACGAAATACCAAGCTTCGTTCGTTCGATGCACGTGCAAAGTTTGTCTTTGGATTACATCGCCGACAATTAATAAATCCCGCGAATTAACGGGCTACACGAGTCGAGCACATTCGCTACGTGAAACGTTCGACGCCGACCTCGTGTTATTGCTCACGCATACCGACGACGAATATAACGCACACGCGAGATAATACGTGAATGATAAATCGGGCATTAGCGAGATTGACCGACGGTGTGATTAGATTAGACGTTGTAATTAAATATCGTGTGTGTAAAATGGAAGGAATAATGTTTTGGTAGTTGAAAAAATATTTTTAATAATAATAATAATGTTCGATTGGGTGCATATTGGTACGGAAAAATGTTTACGGAGAGGGGGGGGGGGGGGTGAGAGATCGATGCGGACGTGCGGTGGAGACGGGAGCAGGGAAAACAGAGACGGATGAATAAAAGAGGAAAAGGGAGGGAGAGAGAGATTAAGAACAAGACGAATAACCAGATACGAAGGAACGTGGGGAAGAAAAAAAGAAAATAAGGAAACGGAAGTGACGATGTTGACCTAGGTCGTCTGCCGGTTGGTTTTCCCCCTCGGTCTCGGAGCCGAGAAGGCTCCCCGGAGGGGTATGCGATTCTCCCGTCTCGTCTGGAACGTTGGCTCACGAGAATTCGACGTCGTTAGCTCGTCCCCGGGCTCTTCAATAAAACACTCTCCGCGTGGCTCACGTAGTTTTCTTTTTTCTTTTTTTTTTATTATCATTTTTTATATTTTTTTTATCATCTCTCGCTGTGAACTCGACGCAACGTAGAAGACAATGATGATTGCGGAATGAAAAGAAAAAGATAAGCGAGGTTGAGCGCGGTAACGTCGAAGGTAAGCCGGATTCGGAAGCCCGAGCGGTTATTCGAGAGAGCGACATTTTGTTGTTTTTTTTTTTTTTTTTTTTTAGTTTTTGCTGCAGCCGCGCCGTACGAACAGGTTGACAACCGGTTTAGGAATATAATTCCAGTAGCGCGATTATCGTAATTGAATGATTTAATAGACTGATTCATCGGAATTTTCGAAGATTGTCTTCGCACGTGATCCTGAATTGTTTATTACATTAATTTGTTTTAAATTCCAATAGCGGTAGAATGACATTGATTAAATAAATAAATATAAGTAAAACGAAAATAGATAAAAGTATTGAATTTACAATATGATGCATTTTTATCTTCTTTCTGGTGTTGGCCGATTGATTTTTCAGTTACCGAATTATCTCCGGACGTTGGATATATAACAAAATATTGTGAAACTAACTATAATCTTGACTAGCCATTCTTGGTCTTATCGGCTTCTAGCCGGTGTTAGGTGGTGGGTAAAAAAATGTCTGCCTGCAATTGATGCGTCACGAGCCATCGTACATAGCGGTTCATCATTCACGAGTTGGTCCAGCTTTAATCCATATTTTCTTATAATCGTCAAACACGGACGTGATAACGTGATTTCGATCGATTTTTATTCGATGATAGCCCGAGAGAGTTTTTTTGGTATCTATGGTTTTATACAGTAGAGTGATTCGTTACTCGCATGTACAATTGACGATGGTAAAGCGCGCAGACGTCATCGGGATACGAGAATTCAATCTGTTACAAGTGTCCGGGGCTAGCCGAGCTTGCAGGATATAAAAGCGCCCACGCCAAATCCGTTGACTCGGTCAGTGTTCGGCAATTGGTGAAACACGCGAAAGCTCGGATCTAATCAACTCTCCTCCTCGCCCTCTCTCCCCCTCCTCCACGTGCGCGATCGCCCCCTTCTCCCGCGCCATTCCGCCGGCTTCGTCTTCTTTTTCGTTCCGAGTGCTCTCAATTTGTCTCGTCTGGGCGTGGCTGACTATCAAAGCAACTCCGCCGCATCTTCGCGCGCAAAAAAAAAAAGGAAGGAAAGAAAAAGACTACACGCGGATTTCGCAAGCTGCGCCCCCATTTTTCATTCCATCGACGATAAATTCCGTTTCGTACCATCCGAGCTTCCTCTCCGTGGCTGGGCTGTCTCACGAACCCGTCCGGCACGTCTCAAGCTCCACAATATCCCAAAGCTATACGTTCGGAGTTCGAGAAAATTTATTTTTGTTAGCCCCCGTTGGCAAGCCCAGGAGTCGCCGAGCTGTCGTTCGGCTCACGCTCGAATAGACGTTATTTTACCGCTTTCTTGCGTTGCGAAATCTCCGAGATATATATATATATATATATATGTATATGTAATAAATCCGTCGTACGCGATAGAGGAATCAACACTCGGGAATTATATTTTTTCAACTTTTTTTATTGTTTTATAATCGATTTTGTTTACGAGTATAATATGCGTATTTACGTGACGTATTTGAATGCGTCAATGTCCGATGAGAAAAGTCCGTAAAAATATGGTGCTAATGGTAAATCGATGGGGATACTTTACACATCCCGGAAGTCAACGATTTACAACCGTAGATTTTTTTATTTTTGGAATAGATGGAATCATAAAAAATTAAAATTAAAAATCTCGCGGAAATTATGAGTCAACTTTTACGAACGACAGCTCCGACTACATCGGGAGGGCGGGAGGGGGGGGGGGAGGGATGGCCACGAAGAGCCGTCCCAGGGGTTGGATCTCTCGCAACCTTTCGGTCACACTGGAGAATAAAAAAAATGTAACCCTTACACCACTCGCCTATTTTTTCGATCAAGCACCACACCAGAGGTCAACAATTTAACCCTGCCCAAAATTCGACTGTCCGCCATTTTGTATCAAACCGTGCGATCAAGTTGCAAAAATTCTCAAATATACTTCGAACATCGTCAAGTCAATTGATATCGATGAAAAGTGTAATTAAAATTATTTACACGCACAGAAAAATCCATGACACGAAAAACTTGTTTGACATAAAATTCGTTCACCGGAAAATGAAAGAATCAAAATGACGAAATGAGAAAAATATATATATATCAGTAGAATGAAAATAGAAAAATTCTATCAACGTTAGAAATAACAACGAAACATCTGGAATTCGCGTGACTCGCGATCTAATTCTTACTCTCGAACGACCCATCATACGTCCAACGGATACCCGCAGTTTTGCGGCAAATGAAGCGCATCGACTATATGCTTTACAACATACTTCAGTCCGCGGCACCGTGCCAAGGATACAATCGAGGTTGCGTTCGTGTCGTGAATCGTGTTACGCTCTTTATTCCATCTCCCCGGCCCCCCGACCCCCTCCGCCCGCCGGCCTCCCACCGTTGTCCGTCCCCGACCGACGCGTGCATGCCGATGAACCGAATATCGCGTGATCGTAAATTACGATAACATGACATTTTGCGAGCGGGGAAGAAATAATTACGTCGAATTACAATACATCGCGTCGGGATGAAAAAATAAATCAACACGAGTGGAGAATTATCGATCGAAGACCTCAAAGTGTTTGACAGCGGATTTCAAGCCGGGTCGATGGGCAATGAGTATGACGTGGAGCGAAAGCGACGTGAGCGGTTTCACGACGAAAGGAACAAATAATAATAGTAATAATAATAATAATAATAATAATAATGAAAATAATAATAATAATAATAATAATAATAAAAATAATAATAATAATAAAAATAATAATAATAATAATAATAAAAATAATAATAATAATAATAATAATAATAATAATAATAATAATAATAATAATAATAATAATAATAATAATAATAATAATAATAATAATAATAATAATAATAATAATAATAATAATAATAATAATAATAATAATGAAAATAATAATAATAATAATGAAAATAATAATAATAATTTTAAGCATGATAAAAATGAAATACTTCAGATCATCAAAGATCATAAAATATCTGATAATTCATCTTTTCCGCGTAAAATATTACCCCACTGATTCGCCAAGTATTACAACAAATCGAAATATTTATCGTTAAACCAAAATATACCAAACATTTTTCAAAATGGAAAATCAAATTTTTTTATGAAACCCGAGAGTGATCGAAAGATCCATGAGACCGACGGTAGACTCGATCGCGTTGAGCTTCATTGGCCGATCGAGTATCGCTCGTCGACGCGAGCTCGAGTCTTCATGATTTTTCATTTCACCGCGGGTCTCTCTTTTTAATCCGTTGCTTCGAGGGGGAAACCTTTCGAATGACTGGCAAAGCCAATCGGCCTGGAAAATAAGCTACACAACGAGTCTCGAGCTCCGAACGATCGAGAGAACCACCTCGGCCACCGGCCGAACTCACAATGCTCACGTTTCTATTCGCTTCGTTTTTTTTTCTTTTTTTTTTCTTTCACTTCTGTCAACCTTCCGCGGACCGGTGACCAATATTGGATTTGTTTCCTAATGGCATTATTCGCACATACGCTTGCCCCCCCCCCCCCCCCCCCGGGCCCCTGTCACACCTTCTTCCTCAATCCCTTCTCCCAACTCCGAGTGCAATGTCTTCCATCGATTGAAAATAATCAGCACCGACAGGTAATGACAGTCCGTCGGAGCTAAACTTTCTGCAATTTCGATACACTTTAATTTGAGAAACAAAAAGAATCGATCCTGGGTAGTCAAGGCAGTGATGACATTGAAGAATCGAAATCCAACCAGAAGTTTGAAGGCGTTTCCGCTGCGAGAGGGGTTCAAGTGAGTTGAGAATTGGATAAATTTTGCGAGTGTCTTTGCGACGGGCAACGTGTTAAAAAGAGCGATAAACATAACGTTTATAGTGATTACTGTAAAATAATAATGATCAAAGTGCTGCGCGTAGCTAATACCTAAGATTTGTAACCAATTAAAAAATTTGCAGTATGAATATCTTATTAAAATTCAATTGTTCGATGCATAGCTTGTAGATAAAAATTCCAGAACTGTTGCAAAATGTACGGCAAACTTCGAAGATTGATCCGAAGGCTGATCGACGGAGGCTGGATAAATTGGTTGCAAATTTGATCAATTTCCGGTAAATACCTCTAAAAAAAACATTGCTCTCAATTTGTAAAAAATTCCGAATTTATATCAAGGAGTTACATAAAAACGGTCTTATATTGCAATTCGAAAATTCTCTTGGACTTATCGTTGGCTTTTTGACTTCAGCCACTGAACTAAATCGTGCTCACTCGCGTCGTTAACCATTAACTCCGACTCGTTGTACATTCGCCCATTTGGCCTTCTAAAATTCAACTCCACGCTTCTGCTATTCTCCGACGTTCGATGAATCGAGCGTTGCAAATTTCTCAACGACCCGCGTTCACCCCGAAGCTACGACGGTCCGTGTCGCGAGTTAACGAGAAATCACGTTTCTAGATCGCGGGCTTGGCGAGAGTAAAAGTCAAAGCCACGAACGTTGTTTCATGCATCACATATTTATATCTAGGATAATACGGGTTTCTCCGATCTGACATTTTTTTTTTCATTATTTTATTTATTTATTTATTTTTTCAACCTATTCGACGTGCAAAGAACTGCATCGGGAAATAACAATAATAATAATCACACCAGTCATTGCGATGATTACAACTATTAATATAAACCCGAATCAATATACATTTTTATTGATATAAGTGATTTATATAATAAATAATTCATATAACCCGAAAACACGAAGGATCCTCTATTACGATTTTCTTCTCCTTCTCCCATCATTCCTTCCTTCCTCTCCTCAACCTATCCGCCGTTCCATTATTTATTCAAAACTTATATGCCATCGCCGTGGTGAATATATAAATATTTTCGTAGCGAATTGCGAACGAAATATAACCCCGTAATTTCAACGAGAATAAATTATTCAACGTTATCTCGTTTCCCGTTAGACAAATCGGAACTCGCTTCAATCACGGCCGATGGAAAATAAAATTAGCGCGAAACAAACTTCGCGTCGGGTGGCAACGAGAAAATGGGAACAAGAACAATACGCGTAACAAGAAGCGAGAATCGTCAGTGGCAAAACCCGTGAAGATGAGTCCGCAAAAGTTCGAGCTGGGGTTTAGTTCATCACAGCTCCGCATTCGGACGAACGTTATTCCACGAATCCGGGTTTATTGTTTCTTGCTTCGCATTTACGATGCAAAAACACAGACTTCCCGATCTTTGCTGTTAAACCGAAGAAACAATCGTGTACAGCTATGGCCGGTGAAAAAAGTTAAGTGGTTCATTCAGAATTGCAGCGATAAAACTCGATGTTCCGAAGACTCGTTTCGCGTTCGTGTTGGGCCTTTGGTTTGCGACTTCGAATTCTCGGCAGTTATCCGCGATTGTTACTCATCTCCGTTGTTATTCAGCTACGAGCTGTACTTTGGCTTCACCGTCGGGAAATCTTCGAACGAAACGACTCGAAAACGTTCACGAAGATTCCTCGAATGTGTAAAATATTGATCACGGGTGTACGAAATTCCGGAGCGAAACAGTGCAGTTCAGAAAATGAAATATGAATGAATAAATAAATGAATGATGAATAGATAAATAATTAAAAAAATTGAAGAAAAATGAACACACGGATTAAATCCATTTAAAAATTACAAATAAATGGTCCCAGCCAAAACGGACCATCCGATAAAAAATTGCAATGTCGCACAGCTAGCTGGGCTAAGTGAACATACGATTGACCACCGAATACGTAATTTTTCACTATTCATTTATTTATTTATTTATTTATTTATTTATTTATTTATTTATTTATTTATTTATTTATTTATTTATTTATTTATTTATTTATTTATTTATTTATTTATTTATTTATTTATTTATTTATTTATTTATTTTAATCCGCCCAAGTCGCAGCTGCGGCAACCTCGACCCGAGTTCGAAGCGTCAATTACTCGAAAACTCTCCGGCGCGCCATTCGGTCAGATTGGAGACAGCGATTCGCGTCTCCGCAAAGCAGCAACGTCGCTCTCTTCGTTCCGGAATCCTTCGCAATGCCGTATTTCACGAACGGCAAAGAGCCACCGACCTATTCACTTGCGAGATCTTTGATCCACGTCTTGAATTAATTTTATCGACGATAGATCGCGCGGCCTCGTTGATTCAGTGGACGAATGTACATTTGTTGAATTAATTCTAGATGCGTATTTTTACAAATAGCAGCGAAAAATCGAATCTCCAATGCCGAAGAAAAAATACAGAATTGCGGAAACTACAGCACGAAGGTCTTTGTCACATGACTTGACGGGGAAAGGGAGGGAGGGGGGTGGAGGTGAAACTTTGATTTTTTTAACTTTCAATTCTGCGTTCATTTAACGCCACGAATTTTTTTTTTCGCATCCCAGATTTTTAGTGTTTTGATTTATTTCTTTACTTCTCGACAAACCTCCAAATTCATACGGCGATTACGTGCAAGAAAAACGTCGTGACAACGCGAACGAAACGCGTATGAATAACGCGTTATCGCGCCGTTTGTAGCGAAGGCTGTGGAAAAATTGTGGGAGAACTTCGTGGCCTTGCTCGCGCCGCACGACCCAACTCGGTGAGTAATTGAATGGCTAGGTCAGGTTGCGCAAAGATAAAAAAAAACATAATAAGAAGAAAGAAAACGGGTGAAAAACAAAACTGTGAGACGTGACAGTGGACACGTCGAGACGTTCGAAAATAAAAGAATAATTCTCTCGCGCGTCGCACGATCGCGATAAAACAAGGAATATGGCGCCCGTAGCAATAAAGAATCATAATGATAAAAATAAAATAAACAATAACGCGAGGCGTCGAAGACAAACAAAAATCCGAAAATAAAGTAAAGGAAAAGAACCTACAAAGAAGCATTCTGCTTCTTTTCTCCGGCGATGCACAGTCGTACACGGCAATTGTGCGCCTATAATATGTCGCGCGGATTCGGTTTTTTTTTCTTTTTTCTCGACGAGACACGGAAAAACGGGTGCTTATTTCGTTTACCCGTTTGTCGCTTACGTGCAATGGGTGTATGCACGGGACGCATGGGCCCGCTAATTGGTCGAAGTTTGTTTGACGAATCCGCGCGAATGACGTCGTCGCGTTGCTCATTATCGCGATTGCGATAAAAAAAAAATATACAATGTTTACACACAACAATACAATGTTTGTACATGAAAATTCGAAATTGTATTTCAACACGGAAGTATCAATCGACCGATGCAGCTCTGGCAAACGGCCTTATTATTATTATTATTATTATTATTATTATTATTATTATTATTATTATTATTATTATTTTTATTATTATTATTATTATTATTATTATTATTATTATTATTATTATTATTATTATTATTATTATTATTATTATTATTATTTTTATTATTATTATTATTATTATTATTATTATTATTATTATTATTATTATTATTATTATTATTATTATTATTATTATTATTATTATTATTATTATTATTATTATTATTATTATTATTATTATTAAATTTTCTGAAAAAAAAATAATCTTACGAGAGTAGTTTACGCTACGTTGAACGTAACCCATATACGATTCTCGAACGATAATGACGAGAGTGGATAAGTAAATGGACGTTCGGGTTGCTCGAATGAGAATTCCTCTCTCCCGATGCTCGAATTAGATATCATAATTGCGATAGAAAATAGCATCCTCACTAAGCAGGCGTAGAAACGTTCGTTTTCCCTCGTTAATAAGACGGATTCGCCCGTTTGTATCCAATAAAGGAACAAGCGCAGCTACGCGATCAGCAGCAGCAACCGCTACAAGACCAAGAGCGTTAAGCTATTGACCGTGTTCCGGTGTAACGTGGCTACAGCTACAGCTGGTTACAAGCCGGAGCTCGTAGGTTTCCGAGCCGAGGTCTTTTCTGAGCTCGCGATAATGCTCGAGAAAGTTTCCCCTCAACGCCGATCACTCCCGGCGTCACTCTCCATTGAACAGAGCTCTTTGTGAGGTTGAGCTCGTAACTCGCGCAGAAAAAATTGGAGAAAAAAAATGAATAGATATATTTGTGTTTAATATATATGTGAAGGTAGATACGTCGAATAAAATCTTGAAGTGGGCTGTTAGAGTCTGAGAAATATTGCAAAGCGAAGAGGAAGTGAGAGAAGAACAAAAAATTATGGCAAAGCTCGACTTGAGCTTTTTTCGACATGCTATGACGGACTGATGGTACATTAGGGGCTGAAACTGGCATCACGAAAATAATTACGAACATAAAGAATTTTTTTTTTTCTATCATATTTTATACAATCGATAGCGGTATCTATCCACGATACAATCCAATATGGCAAATCTAAATCGGCGAATCGATCGATTTGCCTATGTTAGGATCAATAGAAGAAAATATTTTCTATTTATATTTAAATATTCCTAACAGCAGCTAAATTATATTTTCTTCGCTTTCGTAGTTACAAAATTCGATAAGCGTAAAACGTAGGAAATGAATCACGCGATATATCGGCAGAAGTTATGCACTAGCTCCCAAAAATTCGAGCCATCCGCAAGGGAGCCGCATGGGGCGCAATAGCTCCATTTATTTTATCTCCAATATCCATTAATCCCCCCCCCCCTCCACCCTCCCTCTCCCTCTAGCTCGCCCAACCGATATTTTTTGCGACGATATCGATAATGAAATAAACAACGAACGAAACAACGAATACCCAGAATTTTGTCTTTCCCCACCGCTGCGATCACGTTTCTCAACCACTACCCTCTCGTATCATCGACTGTAACATCCTCTTTCATGTTCATTCTTCTTATTATCCTTCTATTGTGGTTATCTCGTTACAGTCTGCGAGAATACCTCCGAGCATAATCGCAACCACTCGAATGCGCGCGCGCAAGCACATACAGGCTTCGCACAATATGTCGGCACGTCCTCTCATTCTCTCTTTCGCTATGTGCGCCATTCTTTTTGTCTTCGTCGCGTCGCCGCCTTGCTCACCGGTTTTTCACGTAACTCGAGAAGCCACCGGCTCGGGCCCGGTACACACCGCGCGGGTTATACCGTCGCATGCGGCTTCGTAACTCGCCCTCTCCTCCTCCCCCGCCGTCAACCTCATCCCCTTCCTTTACCGTCGGGTTTCTGGACCGTTGCACGGATACCAAAGCCAACGCGGACCGCAAATGAAAAATAAGAGCTAGGACTCGAAGCGCCAACCCGAAAGCCCGGAATAATCAACGGAAAGCCGTGTATTCATTTGGCAAAATCATTTTCACCGCGCGAATCCTCGGAAATGTAAAGAACTTTCCGAGGATGTAAATGAAAAAGAGAAAAGAAAAAAAAAACAATGAAAATAGAAAGAATAAGCTCGAGAGATCGCTGACAAAGACTGATTTGTTTTCTCGTAATTACTAATTTCGCGTTGGAGTATCCCTGCCGTATTTTCTTCTTTTCAACGTTATTTCACATATCGTTTCGCGTACCGAGCGATGCTGCGTGTACGGAGCGAACCCCGGAGTCAAAGAGAAGAGGCATTTCGCGTTGTGCGCTCGAAATTCAACGTAATACCGTGGTACGGGCGATGATTGTCGGTGTGGTGAAGAGAGGGTGGAGAGGTAGCGATGCGGGTAAAACCGGAATATTTCGACAAAGTTGAAGGCATCAAACCGCGAGCTCGAGAGTCAGAATCAACTTGATTTATTGAAGGGAGAAATTATTTCAACAAACTTAATCCGGACATCGTTCCGGGCATAGCCGGGGGGAAATAGGGAGGAGAGAAAGAGAAAAGCATACGAGTCGGATAACGAACAACGGGAAGCATATTGAAATTCCTCGCGTGTACTAACAAAAATTACAAGCGAAGGTCTGAACACAGAGAAACGCAACAAAAGGATCGACGAAGAGAATAACCGAGTGAGGGTGCGGGAGTATGTGTATAAATATATATATATATATGGATACGTGAAGAGTCGAGAACGGTTTCGATAGCGCGCGGGGGAGGTTTGGCCGCGGAGGGAGCCCAGCTCGGGGAATGCACTTTATTAGGTTCCATATAGCGGTAGCGTCGAGGATCTCCCGTGCCCTCCGTCCTGCCTCTCCCAACCCCCTTCTCACCGACGCATTCGCTCACTCTTTTAGTCTCTCGAACGTACACCGGAGAAACAAAACAATGAGACGGTAATGCGAGAAGGAAATGAATGCACCGAGCGCGCACCCGCTAATTAAAAGTGTTCGGGAATAGGCGTGGGGCAAGTGTTGGGCGCGAGTCTGTATACGCGTCGCCTGTGTACAATATACACATACACACGTGCACGGAGGGCGCAACGCGGGCCCGTCGCGCTGTACGACGCGGGACAAATGTTCCGAGTGCACGCGAGAAAACGGTTTTTCCGCTTTGACGCAGACCCGTTAATACGCTCTGACTCTTTTTTTCACTGCAACCAAGTGCAATTTGCTTTCGACTTACGATGTATTAAGTTAATTGTATTCATAATCTTCTTTCTTTTCGTTTCCGTTTTTTTTGTGCTTTCTTTTGTTGAAAAATTACTGAAAGCTGACAAGTGAAGTTGCGCATTGACAATGTGTAGAGTCGCGGTTTTTCATTCACATCGAGACATTTAAACCGAGTAAGTCGAGAGCGCCGACATATTGATGTGGATATCGCTATTGCCGCGAGAAAAAGTAAAATCGCAATGGAGTCAGAGGAGACTAAGTTGCTTTTGAACCTTTTTCGCTCGCAGTTGAAGCTGATTGGTCGAAATTATCCATGCGTCGATGATTTCGACCAATCAGGCTGCAGTCTTCGCGCGGGTGATTCGAATGCAGCTCAAGCGGACCAGTCGTATCGTTCGCGCTGCCGCGCATGCGCTGCGCGCTATCCAATGCCTACTCTTCGCTTTCCGGGTCCTATGGCGCGTATGGTGTGGGTCGCTTCGGAGCGGCGAACCAGAGCCAGCAGCGGCAATCGGAGGACGACGAAGAAATGGACTCTCGCTGCTAAGCACAACAAACCGTCACGGGAACCGAACCGCGCCCGGTTGTGTGCACCCGAGGTTAGGCATTATGCATGGACTTTGGAGAAATCCGAGACCGCGGTGTCCACGGAGAAGAGTCGTCACGACGGACGGAGGGCGTCGCACTGGGAAGTACCAAAGTGTGACGCTTGCGCGCCCACAAGCGCAAGACGAATCGCGATATTCTTTACGAAATCTCTTTCGCCCATCCCCGTCTTCCTCGTGATAGGAAGGAATACCATCTATCGCGCTCAATTTAACTACTAGAATTATATCCATAATGTAATTCAATATATCACGTATTTATATTCAATAAGCCAAAATATTACATCAACCGTTCCTAAGTTTTATTAGATTTTTAGTTCATCTAATAATTTTTTATGATTAATTTAATCTTATAATGATTTATAATTTTTATAAGATAAGATGATCATCTAATAAACATCTAATTATTATTTAAGTCAGCTGTTTCTGGATTTATTTATTTCGTTTTTGATTGTCCATTTTCGTTATTATTTCTGTAATTCTGTTGGACCGTCAATCCTGCCCAAAAGCACTATTAGGCCATAATAAATGAGCAAACAATCAATCGATCAACCCTTCCCATCCTCCTCCCTGCTCTGCCGTCCCTCGATTTCTACCCGGTGACGCAATTCCGTTCCAAACCTCCGGGAATGTCAAATCGAAATCCAAGTGTCCCGAGGGGAGAGCGCGAGAGACACCGCTCTCCGGGTTCTCGAACGTTTGCCACCCGGGAAAACGTACAATCGAATCTGGTATAGTTTGCCGGCGTTGTCGGACTCCCCCCCCCCCCCCCCCCCCCCCCCTCCTTCTCCTCTTCCTCTCCACGGTAGCCCATCTCCGCGAGGAATCGAGCGTTCGCCTCGCAGTCTCCACATCCGTTCGAGCCAGGCGTATGGAGGATGTGGTGTCTACCGTTTGGCTCGCCGTCTTCTCCATCGCCAGGCTTCTCACTGTCTGTCGCTCCAGAGAGGCCACGTACGATGCTCGCGATATATCTGTATCTATATATATACACACACGCGCGCGATACTAAGAATAAAAAGGGAAACCGAGCGTAGCTCCTTAAGCCGCGGTTATACCCAGAACCCCGGGAGTTAACTTCCTCAGGATCGACTCACGTGCGAAAATAAAAACTCGACGTATATATATATATATATATATAGATCCGTATACAGCTGAAGAAAGGGAAAGAGGTATTTTGTGTAATCACGTCCGGATCTTGGTGGATCGCAAACTTTTTATTCTTTCATTTTTTCCGTGTCTTTTTATCCTTCAGGACCTTCGACACTGGAAATTGTTTTTGTGTCTGCAAGCGTAGATCAAATCGCCGGTAATAAAGAAACGATCTAAGAGGTTCTGTGGAAAATGAAATTTCCCCCCAGCCCCACCAACCCCCGAGAAGTGCAGTAGTTTCACCATGCTAAGTTGTAAACTGACGCAGTCGCGGTGCTAGCCGTGGAAAATCGACGGTTCGAAAAAGACAGGACCTTGGAACGGACGAACGAAGCGGAAGGAGTGGCGAGCAGGGAGGAGAGCATGGCACCAGTTTTTGCTTCTTTTTTTATCTTTTTCTTCGGGTCAATTCAATGCGGCGCGGCACGATCGATATTGCAAGGCGTGATTCGATTGTTTCAAGGTTGTTGAGGATTCCTGCGACGACGTTGGGTTGGAAAGGAATTCGCTCGTGGGTTCCGCAATCGGACCCAGAAACGTTCGGTAACATTGAGAAAACGGCAAAGACGCGGTTTTTGGTGTCGCAGCTGAGGCTGGGGAATGACAAGGACGGTTGGCAAGGCGATGACGCATTGCAAGAAATCGCGATAAGAATACGAGAAAAAATATAGCTATAGAAAAATATAGCTAATATTTCGTAGATTCTCATGATTTCAAAAAATTTGAAACGCAAGAAATGAATCCAGCATTTATTTTTCTTGAATTTTTTTTTTTTAATTAACAAAATTAGACATTAAAAAAAACAGAACAGGGAAATAGTTTATTTTTTGTGCTACCGTGAGCTATCGTTAGGTGCGACAACGAAAGCTCTTCAAGGCAAAATAACATGGTTGGTGCACGTGCGCCGTCGTCAAGTCGATACTCTCGACGTACCTCCCCCCTCCCGCCCAGCGAAAAGGTCTTAAAACGCTATTTCGGCTGGAGCCCCGACGCGTGAGTGTGTACTTAAAAAATCCAGGCTGACAAGCCGAAAGACGGCGACGGCGACGGCGACGACGAGGATGACGACGACTACGACGACGACGACCATGACGAAGACGGCGGCGGCGGCTACTCCGCGGAGAAACGAGATTGCGGGGGTCCTACTTGTCTGGCGAGTAGGATCGTAAAAACTTTTCATTTTACTGCGGACGATGCGCGTGTGTGGGTGCGGGTGTTTGTGCGCGTGTGGGTCGGCAAAGTACACGAAGACGGCAACGAATAAGCCACCCCGAATCGGTCCCCGCAGGTCCGCGGTACACACGCGGCAACCATGCGCAGCCGCTGCATCTTGGGAATTTTCAATTTTCTATTTTAAAGCCGCCATATAAGTCCGGCCATTTTGTTTTCGAGGACTGGAAATTTTTGTAAAAAAGTACGCAGCTCCATGATAAAGAACGCATATTGACAACATTTTTTCTACTTCTTGTTGGTGATATTTTAGCCATAATAAATTAACCAAACCTCAATAAACAGATCGAGTTATTTGAATGCAAACACATAAAATTTCTGTGGCACGTATTAATATCACATTTTTTCGAATGATTTGGAACCTATCTGGACAGTGCACAGACTGAAATTCTAAAATTACCACACTTATGAAGACCACTCTAATAAAAAGTGCATCGATGCATTTTTGTTTTGCAACGTTGCAACCGTCGCAGCAGCACGAACGTCTGCTTTTTTTTTTTTCACAAGCACGTACATATTCGTTTATTTATTTGTTCTTTCTTCTCTTCAGTGCTGATAACTCGATACCCGGAATGAAAAATCGAACGTGTTTAAAAATTCTTCGAGCGTCTTGCATTCCTTCAACGTCATTCCGCTCAATGACACTGAAGAGACTATCGAGATACACGTTTGTTTTTCTTCTTCGACGATTATTTCCTCGATCCCAACACCATCGGCTTCGCGAATCCTTCGATAAACGTCACCCAATTATTTTACGTCACGATTAAATTCCCTACAAAATCCGTAAATTAATAAACCTCTACTGAGTTTACAAAAAATTAATATTATGAGAGATGGAAAATTAATTCACCGATACGGGGAAATATTTCTTTGCAAAACGCGTTCAATATTTGCAAAATAAACGCGACGAGGCTGACGAAAGCCAAAAAAAAATAAATAAATACATTTTTTCTGTGTTTCATTTATTATTACTTATTTTTTTTTGCACGTTTTTGTCCGTCGGTTCGTAAGAGGAGAAGCATGTGCATCGATGCACTTTCGCTTGTAATTTAGCAAACGCGTTCCAGACTAAACAAAGAACGCCCCCGCCGAGCGAGACCAACGTCAGAGAGCTTTTGCAAAGGAAGAGAGGCCACGTGTGATTTTTGCGTAAGGACTCATCTCGCCCCAACGTCGACGCTCTCGAGACATACTGTGGTACGTCCGTGTTTAGCATATTTCGGGTACGTTCCAGTAGCTCCGTTTTTTTTTCATTACTTCGCTTTCTGTCGCTATTTTTATTTTATTTATGTTATTTAGGTTTTATTATATTTTTTATTCCCGTTATCATCGTCGACGTCGACGCAAAATGACATTCTAATTCCGTCGTTCAATATCGCACGCACGCAAGCAACGTTCGGTACACGCTTCTGGTTCGACCAACACTAGAATTACTGACAATTTTCCTCTCCGTTTGGTTCACCTTTTTTTCTATTTATTTCTATTCAAATTTGGCTGATTAAACGGGGAAGAAGGGTGGAACGACAAAATTGACAAATTTCATACTTCTATTATTGCAAAAAAACATTGCCAACATTCCAAAATATGCAACGTCGCGAATTTGGATAGCTTTTATTTCGAAAAAATTGGAATCAGTCGTTATCACTGGTTTGGTGTAGTTCCAGTCATAATTGTCGACATTGCCGGCATTCGTGGACAGCAACGTTGACAGTTGTTGATCGTCAATCAAACGAAGTAACGAAATAGGAATGTTCGTACAACTTTGACAAATTATTCATATATTAATTACAATATGTACAATATATAACAATCAAGATCTGTGAGTGAAAAAAATATCTACAACTTCACGGTTTTTCGTTTATGTCAGATAAACTTTCAAAGTGTTCGAGTTAAGGGAGAAAATTGTAACAGCGTTAAGAACGTGCAAATTGCAAAATTATCACTACGTCCACGTCTATCAAATAAACCTCCCGCCCAACCTTGCGAGCCTCTGAGCATAGCGATATCCATATTCTGTGTCGCAGTCACATCTTGAATTATTTAACGGCCACTTTACGCCCGGAGAAGTTGCACACGTGACCCGAATGCACGGTTGACCGCTTGTTACCTCGGTCACGAATGTTGTAGCAAATAAAATCGTAACCAATAAAGTGAAAACATTTTTTCTTCTCCTCATTTTCAACGCGCGTCAAGTACTCAAAAAAAAATTAATATTTTTTTCTCCACGATTATACCAGTAAAATAATATAATTTTGTGAAACAATTACTTCTATTCCAATTTTTATTTATATACTAATTATTGGTATTATTAGTATTACTATTATTATTATTATTATTTTGGACATTGAACGAGACGGCAAGCCATATTTATCTTCGATATCCGCACCTGAAATGTGTCCAAAACGACTTATTTGCAAGTTTGTAAACCTCCAAACGCGATATTTCACATTTATTTTGATACATCGTCGGAAATGTAAGGAAAACCTTGGCTTCGACGGTATTGCATCGATCCGAATTGTGTTTGGAAAATATATTATTGCTCAATAAACCCCGATAGGCTTACGAAACACGAAATATATTCGACGATGTAAATTCGTGGCCATTCATGAATCTCAGTGCGCTCTGCGACACCCCGGCGTGTTACGCGGTTGTCGCGCGATGTTCGCTGCTATATCTGTATCGTGTTTATATCAACGACGTATAGCGCGAAGCACCGGGGAACGGTTATGCATATTCAAAGCGAAGTAGCAGGAACGTTCGCGTTGCGGAGTAACGTTACGGCAACGCGTTGAAAAGCCGGGTGCGTGTACTCTGAAAGGAGATTTGGCAACACCCTGGCTTCGCTTTATAGGCGTATATACGTGTATACGTAATATACACACTTCCCCAGTCCATACTTTCTACCGTATCGCTCGACTTTCCTCGCATCTACGGTCGCACGAAGAAAATTTGCATTTTCTCTCTTCGCCGGAGTAGCTAAAGCTCGTGAATTTTCAAAATATCGCAATAAAAATAAAACGATTTTCAACAATTTTGATTCATATTCGTATTTTTTATTCCATTATTATTTTATTTTATTCAAATTCAACTCAAGCTTTTTCAAGTTCTTGAAAATGTTTGTTCGAGTAAGAAGCTTGAAGGCCGGTCAATTTCGTTGTCTCGAAAATAATAATGAAGAGAATATAGAAAAACATTGCAAAATATTTATATAAAAATTATGTTTTCTACTGCATACACCGCTCGTAACTTCTGTCTAACTTCATAACGGAAGATATTCGACGTATTCTCGACGTAACGACGAGATTCGAACGCCGAGAGAATTTTCCGGTCTGAATATTCACTGTCAAACTATATTTTTCGCTATAGCCCTTACAGGAACGCCTTCAGCTTTACCCATCAGCACGTTTTCAATTTCCTTTTTCATCGACCATTATTACCATTTGGGCCTGCTTGACAGTTTATTTTTTTTACCCCCCACCCTCGACGAACCGACTATCGAAATGTATCCGAAAACTTCGCCAAACATCCTCAAAGATCGCCAAAAAAAATGCTCGTAAAAAATATCGTAAACGAAAACATCAGAAAAAACTAACCAGACGTTGAATATACAAGCACGAATCTTCGTACGCCAACGTGTCAATTCGAAATCCCTCGGCAAATGTAATTCCATCGAATCTTTTCCGAAAGAGCCAAAAAAAAAAACGTCGAAACGATTCCCCTTCCCCAATTTCACGCCATAAAATTGCGGCAATCGTCTTCGAAATTTCCAACAGCGTCGCCTTTCGACACCCAACCACCAAAAACTTCTTCGCCCACACCTTCGAATTATTTTCTCCTATTTACTCATTCATTCTCATTCTTTTATCTTCTTTCCCCACAAAAAAAAAGCGATAGCGATTTAAAAATTGATGTAAACATTGTTCCATCAACGAAACGTTTCCCAAAGAGGACAGAAAAGAATCGACAAAAAAAAAATATTCGCTACGTTCGCGAAAAAGTTTTCTCGGTCTTGCGGGTAGGAAAGAGAATTTCGATTCACCAGCTCCGTCGGGGGTGGAGGGAAGAGGAGAGAAGAAGGAGGAGCCGGACGGGGGGAGGGGTGGGATGAAAACGAAGAATAAGAGAAATATACGTACACTTACAGAGAGAAAGCAAGCGACAAGAGAGGCAGGAGCGACATGCAATCGCGATTCTCGGAAAGTTATACGAGTCACGCTCATTTCTATTTACGGTTGCTCCCGTGAAATACCGTTTGAGTAGCTGCTATACATATATATTATAACTATCTGTACATGGGAACGGCGTATACGCACATACACTTTACTATTGTGTAAATAATGCACACCGCTGCGGCGATGTCACTGTTACTTCATTTACTCGCCCGGGGAGGGTTGAAGTAGACTTCCGGGCTCGTTTGAAATATAAAGTGAAGCACTGGTATTCAACGTTGAAACGGAAATACCGAGGCGCGAGAGAACGACGGGGAGATAGATAATCGAGTGGAAAGAAATGAGAACGGGAAGATTGCGCGATGAAGAATTCAACGGAGTTGCGAAAACTTCGATGAATAATCAAGAATGAGGAAAACGCGAGCGATGAATGTAATGGAAATAATTGAGGACGAGATTTTCATTAGAATGGAGTTTGATTTTATATTCAGAGTAATGAGAAGTGGATTCTTGTGGACATGATGCACCGATGAGAGTACTAGAAAAATCGATTTTCAAGAGAGAAAAATACCTTTTATAATAATAGTAATAATAATAATAATAATAAAATTTAAAAAATCTGCCAGCTTGCTGAATCTTCATTCTTGATCAATATTATTTATTATCATATTTTTGTACAATGAAATGTGACTTATAGAAGCATTGTCTTATATTTTTAAGAAAAATTTGGATCTAATCCCCAAACCGTGTTACCTTGCATCCTTCGTTTTTGATAATTATTATTATATTTCAATATTATCATGAATAAAATCTATACTATGTTAATTATATTTTATATCTTCATTTGTCCTCTCTTCCCATCTACTGTTGTATAGAAAAATGCTTATCAGAAACAAATTCCAGAAGCACATAATATTGCAATAACGCGTTCTTAATCTCACCCCTCCTAAATCGACGGCACTCTAATAAGCCCATACCTACTCCACACTTTCGCCGGTAAATATACACACCACCCCTATTGCACAGTTCGCTTTATTCCTCGAGCATGCATCTGGTACCCGCATGTGCATATCGCGTGGCACGAAATAAAATAAAATAAAACAAAATAAAATACACGATGAAAGGAAACTTAAATCGTTAGCAACCGGCCGATCAGTTTCAAACATTTTAAAATTCTTCTCAATCACTATCATAACAAAAATGTGCAACCATGAAAATCCCACGACAGCAGTGCGCATCGAAAAGACCAAGGAGAAATTAAAACGATTTAGAAATCTAATTCATAAATCACTTTGCTAAAAAAAAAAAAACAAATAAATATTGAAATGAAAAACAAAAACAGTCGCAACCGGCGAATCAATCGCAAATTTCATAAAAAACACAAGAATATAAGCAAAAAAAAAATGCCAGCTGTTCGATGAGATCTCGATAAGCGCGAAGAGATAGAAACGAGAACGTTCGAGAGAGATTGCGAAATGAAAATTTCGAATAATCGACGCGTCACCGGTTTTTGTTTCCCGCAAAGCTCATTCAAAGTGCGTGACCCACAGCCGGAACCGGCTGGTGAGTGCTGGGGAGACCGTGTGCGGAGTCGGCCCGATAGACGTTCGTGCGAATGCACGGAAGACGCGGGGCCGGCACCAGAGGCGGTTCACCGACATAGCTTCCCACTCACCCGGAGCACGCGTTTTCCCACTTGGCCCCCTCCGCTATCGCAAGAATGCAGTTTATAGCGAGTGCATTGCGCTTTTCCTGGCACGCTAACCAAGTGTACCGAAATAGCGAGAACACACGAGTACGCGCACGCACGCGCACGCGGGACACGAACGCGCGTGAACGCGCACACATGGCATCGGTGAACACGAAGAACTCCGCGCGAACACCGCTTACGAGCGCGTATTTCGCGCAGAGCCCTCTCGCCCTTTCCGTAGTTACGCGACGAATGCCCGGAATTGCGAATTGCAAATTCCAGGGTCCGCGATGGTTTTTTAAACTTTTTTTTTTCTTTTCCATGACATCATTTTCGTAACCCACGTCATGTGTTCGGCGTGTTTGCTTTCGGAATTCGATGACAAGTCGGTCGCGGACGTTGCGGGGGTAAGTTTGTGTGCACTTTTTCGAGGCGTTGAGCGAATATATTGAAACGGAAATGAAAATTTATTCGAAATACTTATTCGATTGAATTATTAGACTGGGTTTTATTATCATGGGACAATTAGAATTTTTACATTTCTGCAATGAGAGAATTGGAAAATGAAATACAATTAATTAATTAAAATTGAAAGGAAGTATTAAAAGTTAAATTGTTATAATAATAATGATAATAATAATAATAATAATAATGATAATAATTATAATAATAATAATTTTTATTATTATTATTAATAATACCTAATATTAATTATTATTTCAATTATATTATTATTATTATTATTATTATCATAATTATTTTTTCATTGAAATCATTGATGATAATAATAATAATAATAATAATAATTATTATTATTATTATTATTATTATTATTATTATTATTATTATTATTATTATTATTATTATGTTAGAAATGATTTTCTTTGGATAATTCAATGATAAATAATTTAGCTGAATCAGTATAAATGTGTGTATTCTAGCATTACAATATTTGATAGTAATCATAATCTATGATACTTCGCTAATGGAAACATTTCAAATACCATTGGTCGAATGTAAAATAATGGCACCCGCAAAGTATCGAACGAATTTCCAATTCGTGACAGTCGTGACAACCAACACTGACCCAGCCAAACAAACCTTACACGCGCGCTTCAGGTTCATAATAATTTTCGTCTGTTCTCTCATTTATTATTTTGCAAACTTCTGAAACGTAATTTCCGCTCGGGCGAAACCAACGTCGGCAAACATAATCTAAGAATAATGCACGACGCTTCTTGTACCATAACCGCGTCCGAGAACTTTGTAATTTCGTTGTATTTACCAGTTTGCAAAGTGAGTCACATTTTTATCATGTTTATTGAAGCTACGCTCGCGATTTAACCGCACACCCGGGGGAAAAAAAAAGAAAAATGTGGGTTAAAATCGAAGCTCGCACGTCGTTCGGCCTCGGGTAAAAGTTTTCAAAGTAAAAATAACGTATTGCAAATAGGCGTAAAGTTTCTTTAGCCTGACACGCGACTCTTCCCTTCGTCACGACTCGATAAACGTTTCTCGGTTTCACCTGCGAAACTAATTCCAACGTATTATTATCATCATTATTATTATTATTATCATTATTATCGTTATTATTATTTCGGGGTTTGCGTGTTAGCTTCAGAAATTTCGCGAGGCGCTGCGGGCCGAGAAAGTACCAAGTTTCGCGCCTACTTACTTCGAAAAAAACGAAGGCAAGAACGAAAATTAAAAAGAAAAAATCTGAAAAAACGAGAGAGAAAGAGAGAGAGAGAAGAAAAAGAAAGGGAGAAAATGCCAAGGGGTGCAAGGAGACGGACTCGCTCGGTGACTCGTAATCTTACCGAGACACCCATATAGAAGATTCGCCTAAAAAGTTTTCCAATTAAGTTTTGCGAGGGCTGAAGAGGGGATAGAAGGGGGATAGGTGGAGATAATGCGGAACGCGGGTTGTATTCAGTGTCGTCTTCTCCGCGGTGGTTTTGAGGCGGGCGGCCAATCACGTGGCAGTTGCGGGGGTTGGATAAAAAAAATAAAAAAATAAAAAAAATACATTTATATATCTTGGCGCAGCTATTTTACGCTACTTTATTCTCCCCGAAGTAACTTTACTCTTTCTCGCGTGGATGGTGGAAAAGAAGAAAAAAGGGGGAGAGGAAGGGAAATAACGTAACGAAAGAACCCGCAGACAGGAAATCGAACACCTGGGGACGGCGATTCCAACCGTCGATAGGAAAAACTTCGGTTTCGTGCATTTTCTACTTTACTCGAGCCACGGCCATTTTTCCAACGGTAGAAAAAAAAAAAAACCGTTCGGAAACGCGACTTGGGAAAACTTCGTAGGCTATTTTTTATTTTTTTCGCGAGTGATTGCGTTGACCAATTTCGCGTGTGGACGGAGAGAACGATGGATGTAAAATAATATGGAAAGAAGGAATTAGCCAAAGTAATTTCCAGCTTGATCGGAATTTATTTGGATTGATTAAAATTCTCTCCACAATGAAGCGAAAAGGAATGTAAATAAATAAAAAATTATTGTTGGTTCTGACCTAAAGATATAAAATGAAAAATCAAAAGAAAAAAAAACGCGCAGATTCGTTAATCTCAAATAATTGTCAGCATAAGAATCTCGGCAACAAAGAAAAATAGTGTAAAGAATTTTTTCGCGTTGTTAGAGAAGAAAAAGAGAAGACCCGCGGGGGATATTTTTTGACCGGTTAAGGGGCGGATAGCGGGGCGTCGACCATAAATCTCCCTGGAGATTCCTCGGTACCGTCTGTGGTACCTCCTTTCTCTCTTATTTCTTATACTTCGCTTTTTTTTTTCTTCATTTCTTCATATTTTTAATTTTTCTTTTTGTTTTAACGTTATTCTTTCTCATGATGCTCTCTTTCGCTTGCTCGAAGGCAGTATCGCACGTACAGGTAGTAACTATAGATACCTGTCGGTACCTAAAAGGTATAGCAGCACGAGCAGCACCACGAGCAACATCAGCGGCAGGTCTAGGTCGACGGAGAGAGAGCGCTCGAGTTACTGCGGGCGATTTGTCTCGATCAGAGAAGATGCGAGCCTCCTCGACTGCAGCCTTTACTTGCTCGAAGGCGTTTCCCCTTTCAAACTTCTTCTTCTCCTTTGTCAAAATACTTTTTCCACGCTACACATCTTCGATATAATATTCTTGGTGCAATTCTAACGACCCGCAAAATTACGAGGCATTAAAAAACATTATACATCCATAGATAAGACAGAAAACTCCAATTTATTGACAATAATTATTTCTTTTGATACAATAATACGGAACAAGAAAGCTCTCATCGCGCTCTTATTTTTTGTAAAAAGAACGAAAAAAATGCTTTGCCTCCTTCCCGCGATGGAGGACCCAAAAAAAAAAACACTACAGGTAAAATTGTACTTATGCCATCGGACGAGGTTTAAGAAAGAACGAAACCCAAAATTCACCGACTCTCTCTTCCCAGCATAATTTCATTCCATCTATTCCCCATTTCAAAATGACTTGGCCGATCCGTCACGTGACAGTTTGACGCGGAAAAATTCACGATAACGGCGAGAGGGGGGAGGGGGGGGCGATGGGATATTCGCGCCTGCCGAATAGCAAAGCCGCATCCTTGGGGGGATGAAGAATAATCGGGCGAGAGAGTTCGCGTGTTGTACCGTCAGCCGGTGATGCTCTCTGTGCTATTATCGCGAATCCGCTTGTTGTCATGCAAATCCCTAGTCAATGGTGTGTTCCGCGTCGCGTTAACGATCTATGAAGCGTGAATAGAGCAGCAACAGCGACAGCAATAGCGACAGCAGCAGCAGCAACAGCAGCCAACAGCGCACACCCGTCATCGCAGTCTCCGATAGCTTTGACGCGTATGGACGACAATAAACGTAAATCAGTCACCGGTGTCGTTCACCTCCACCGTCGAACAGCACAGTTATTATTTTTCAACGTTCCAATTTCAGACGCGAAGAGACGCACGCGTGCAACCGCATATCGGACAATAGTCTCGTAAAAAAAACATGAATAACGTAAATAAATAAATTTGAACGTGAAATAATTTTTTTTGTAATTTGGGAAAACAATAAAGCGAACAGAAGTGATCATTGTTCAACGTTCCAGTTTCAGACGCGAAGAAACATGAGCATATCGAGGAATGGCCTCGTTGAAAAGAATAAATGAATCAAATGAAATGAAAGAACCCAATCAAAAAATATATAAATAAATTTAAAGATAATTTTTTTTATTTAGGAAAAACAGCACAGTGAATGGGAGTAATTATTATTCAACGTTGGCCGCAAGTTCGAGTTTCAAGTTCGCATATCGAACAAACGTTTCGTAATAAATAAATAAATTTAAACAGAGAACGAAATTTTAAATAATAATAATATATAAATTTTGTTCTTTTCGATTGTTCAGCTGCCGAAAAGATCTAGCACTCGTATAGGATATTTCGTTGTCGAGTCCCCGACGACGATGAAAACGGGGAAAATGTGTATTTCATGCGCAAAAGGCCAAGCGCAGTATAAATTGCGGGGTCACTGGCGCAAGTAGATAAGGAACGAGAATTGTGCGGCACAGTCAGACAAAGTCGTTCGACAAACGTTGAATCTTTTCGTTCGCGTTTTCAACGAGCGATCAGCCATGACAAAAATTTGACAATTCAAAAGAATCCAGATTCGTAGAAGAAAAATATATATATAACGCAATTGTTAATGCGACTATAAATAAAAGGGGGAAAAAATTCCACAAGCGAAACGATGAGTTTTTGACAGGCAAACATTGACTTGAATGCCACGGGTGCGCCGAAATACAACATAAAAAATAATATAAAAATAAAAAATAATATAAAATATAAAAATAAAATAAAAATAATATTTAAAAAATTAAACCCAACGATGAAAAATATAAAAAACCCGTTACTCGGGTTAAGAAGTTCTGCGGACCCTCATCTCGCTTACGAAGCTGACTGTGTTCGCCAATTGTTCAGCCACAACGATTTTGCACCGAGCTGCGGTATTATTACCAGCGGCAACAGAAGCACAAACGCACAGCACGCCGCTTGACAGAAGTCTCTAGGACTCGTCATTTGAACAGCTGGCGACCCGTTAGACGAACCCGTTTTTTCTTTCAATTTAATTCAATTTTTTCTTCAATTCAATTTAATTTTCTTTTGTAATAATTAATTAAGTAATTATCTTTCAATGTATCTCGGCCCCGATTCAATATCCATCGCGTTATCGATTCAACGGGGAGTTTGAATGATTAAATAAACTGTATATATATATAATTTGAGTAATCATGTATGCAATACTCGACCATTCGTCCGATCGTAACAAAGAGAGTAAGCATAAGACAACAATATTCAATATTCGAAGATAATTTCTTTGTCGATTCAAACCGCGAAAGATGAAGCATCGATTAATTCAATCATCGTGCGTTATCGAACATTTTCGTCATACAAGCTTGCTACTGATAAGCCACACCCGCCAAAGCAGAAAATTTTTCCTTCTCAAACCCTAATTCCGTCTGTAAAAATAAAAAATAAAATAATAAATCAATAAAAATTTGATAGAAAAGTAGAAAAAAATTAAGCAAATTCATTGTGTACATTTCTAAAAAAAAAAACAATATAGCAGTGCACCAATCATCGTTGAAACAGCTGTCCAAAATCTTCGAAATTCCTAATCCACCATAACCCAAACCCGGAAATGCCACGCAAACTCCCATTTTTTTTCATTCCCACGACTTTCCAACGATTTCCACGGTCATAATAATCCGCGCACATCCAGATTGAAGCTATCGTTCGTTTTCGCGAGCGTATAGTGACGTACCGGGACGATGCGCCGTTCGTTGCGTACTTTATAACGAGTCGTTAATTCGGAAGCCGAGCGTTATTGCACCAACCGCTCGCGTCCGCGTGCGAGAACGGGACCCACCTATGCGCTCGTACGTGTACAAATACGTGCGTGAAAAAGAGAGAAAAAAAAACGTTTTTCAATGAAGAAAAGAAGAAAAAAAAATCCCCCCGTCGAAGGGGAGAGACCGTTCCGGGCGAGACGGATGCAGTGAAGGGAAGCCATATTGCAAGCTGGTTATAGAGTCTCATGGCTTGGTCAATCGGTGCGGTTGCTCGACGGGCACGAATTTCAATAGCACCAATATCTATACCACGGTCATATATTCCCCGTTGTTCTCGTGTTTCAGGACGGCAGTAAAAGACGAGAAAAAAATAGAAAAAAGCAAAACAAGAAAAAAAACTGGTGAAAAAAATTGAACGGTAATTTGAAAGTGAAAAAAAAAGCAATAATATCGCTATCGATTTTTTTCTCCTCATTTGAGGTAGGTGAAATTTTTCTTTTCCACGTCCCAACATATATCACCTATTTTGCTCTTGTTTTATTTATTTTTCTAATTTATTTTCTTATTTAGGTTATTTTTGTTTTATTATTATTGCGAATTGTGTTCGTTCGGGATTAGCCGAGGAAGAAAATCCGGTAACGAAGAGACATGGACGAACGAAGGTGACGCAGAGCGCAGGGGGAGGAGACCCAGAATGATTATCGACTTAGGAAACCGCGTTATACCTTTCGAAGGCACAAAACGTTACCACGCGCTCGGATAGGAAACGCTTTCGTCGGGAGATTGGATCTGCAGCAACAGCATCGAAGCGAAATCGAAAGAAGAATCCCGCATCGTCGTCGTCGTGGTTGGCCCGCGTTAGCAACCATCCTCCTCCCCCCCCCCCCCAGCCTTACTCGTCCCTTCATTTGCGAAATAACTCGTTTCCTCGCGTCTTCCTCCTGTTTCCTCTCGCCAAGATTTTTCGTCCTTTTCCTTCGTCGTTTTTACGCGTTTTTTTTCCTCTCCTTTCTTTCTTCTCTTCGTTTTCTTCAATCATCATTCCGTCGCACCATCGTCGTTGCCTTTCCGGCTGCGGATGTGCGCAATAATCATCGTAATGCAAGAATTCTGATTTCTTTTCTTTTGTTTTATTTAATTTTTTTCGTATTTTTTTTTTCTCACTCGTGCCAGATGCGGCGAAAAATCAACGACGAGATTCAAAGATTTTTTTAACGTTGCTTTTTCTCGCTCGCGGAGATTCGCAATATCGAGAAATTTCGAGAGAGCCAACGAGTTTGCAAAGATAAATTGGGACTCGGCTGAACGAACGAAAATGACTATTCGATTATCGAGTCAGAGATTCGAACGTCGTGGAAACGAGATTCACCGGAATTGAGACGCGACGTGCTACCTATATAAATATATATATATATATGTATACTCGAGTATTATTCGTTACGAGATTATATACATATAGATATATATTTTTTAACGCTTGCACAACCACCAAGACGCGTTACATTGCCGATTTTCAAACTCGCTGATAAGACTCGAATTCAATTTCCTTTCTACATTTCGTCTACCCCCCCCCCCCCCCCCCCGCCGCTCTCCTCAACGTCGTACCGCCAATCTTACCGCCTCAAATTTTCATGCCATTTCATTTCCGCATCCGTTCAAAACATTCAAGAATCCAAACGATTGGCAAAACTTTTAATTACTATTTATGCGTCGTGATATCTCCGTTATTTCTCTGAAGAATGGTCCGACCCGTTTGAAACGAACCAAAACTACGTTAAAATTTTTAACCAAGTGTATTTTACGATCCAACTTTCATCAACGATTGGGCAAATTGATTTATTTAGACTTGTCATCGTTTCTGGGTAGAAATCTGTTGATTCGAGCAACTAATGTGTTGCCGTGCGATAATTGTTGGGACTAATTATTATCGGATTCGGCGACGATCGGGCCGATGAGACAGAATGCCGTGGATTTGCCGGTGTACGATCGTCGATGAGAAGCATTGGAGAAGAAGAAGTTGTCGTCCTTTGAAAATAAAAGCAACCGTACGCGGTGGACGATTGCCAAAAATGTATAATCGTCGTTTTATTCGACTGCCAAAATCTATGATCCGTATAATCTGATCTACACTTGTTCATAACCCAAGCGAAAAAATATAAAGTATATAAAGAATTCATATAGTTTGATGCATAGAATAGGACATATACATTATTAATTTAAATGAAATGGATTCAAATGAATTAATTTGAATGGAATGGAATGGAATATATGTATATAATTATTGATTTAATACAACTCACTTACTTATTATTACCTACACATGATATTTAAATTCTCATAGACAATTTAGATTGATAAATAAATTAGATTTTATGCAATTTCTCTCGGGGAAATAACCTGAATTTTGTATACAAAATATCCTCAATATATATTCTTCCACTCAGCTACCGTTGCGAAAATCATAAGAACCCTCGTTGTCTCACTGCAAACCCAATTATCGTCTCCCCGCGGCCTTCAGCCCGTACAAAATAATTACATCCCTACACCCCCCCCCCCTGCCCCTGTGTTTCAACTTACCGAGCAAGAAGCGAACTCTCGTCGGTAACGAAAAATTTCGCATCTCCAACTTCCTCAACAATCCACCCCCGATTTGTTTCTACCACTCAAAATTTTCCACAGCGACGAGAACCAACCCGACTACTCTCTCATTTTCCTCAACCCCCCAAACGCCGAATCTCCGCGCGTTCGCTTCAGCTTCTCGTGTTTGACCTTTTTTTTTCACGTTTCTCGTTCGTTCAACACCTCGAGGCGTTACCATCTCCGGGAATCCATGGTGAAAACCTCGAAATTTCGCTCTAACGATATTTACAACCAACCAAACCAATCCTCCTGCTACGACCGTATTTCCCCCATCCGTGATGCAAAAACTTTTCTCCTCCCTCGCTCTAGACGCTTCCGCTCGGCGTCTTTCGGCTGCTGCGCGACGAAAATTCAATTCTCGCGAAACCTCCGGCGAAAGAAATTATTACCCCATTCCCATACCCAGTTTGAGCGATACGCAACGAGTCGCAAGCCTCGAGGCTTTCGTGTTGGAAGCTCAACTTGTTTTTTTTCCAATTTGTTTTTATTTTTTTTTCGTCACTGAGACATTTTTTCGTTATTTGTAGGACCATGGTATTCCGTAAATCATGTAGGAGCCAAGCAATTTTATTATTGTATATATTGTGACATTACGCCCCGGGTAGGAGATGAGTGCGACGCTCGGCCGATAGATGGCCGAACGGCGAAGCGTTTCTCGCAAGCGAAGCACGGTTTCCGCACCAGGGATGAGTATTCGTTTAATTCAAATGTATTCAAATTGATTTTTCGAACGAATGACTAAAATTGATGATCGTACGATGAAAATATTCACATTTCTGTAATAATGATGAATAATTTCTATGAATTATTGTTTCTCAATTGATTATAATATTCATTTATTCAATAGAACCTATAATCCATGATTATTCAACAACAAAAATATTTCAAATACGTTTCAATCGCTGCCGAAATTTCCAATCACTACCAATCAACGCTGCACCCGCAACTGCCTAATTATTGTCCACATGTAAGCCAAATAATTTATAAATAGCCGTCGACCAGTCCCCTAATAATGTCTCAATCATAAAACGATATCAAATAACGTGGAGCTCAATCGTAAAACGTTCTACTTTATTACTCAGTATTTTTATTTATATTATATTTTTCAAGCTTCGGAGATGTCGAAAATCCAAACGCGTTTGTATCGTTCTTATCGTACGATAAATTTTTATTCGCCGCAATGTTGTTGCCGACGCTGCAATTTCGGTTCGCAACCGCGGCTGACGAGAAATAGACGACGAGAAGGATCTGATGGGCAATAGGAGACGTAGGAGGGGGTGACAAACGCGACGATGTGGACGAAGATGCGCAAACCGTAGCACACAACCGGCGCATCAGTATCTGCAATGAAAACCTTTCGCGATAAAAGAGTCGAGCAAAGCGATAAGGTGGCTATAACAAGACAGGCGTAATTCTCTGATAACAGGACCCAAGCGTTTTCTCTCTTTCCCTCGATGGCTCGTTTCGTTATCGTGCAGGCCGAAGCCCATTTTACTCCAAATTCACTGATAAGCCTCAACAAACGCGATGCTCGTCACGGGTATAAAATATTTGTTCGGTATTTCGACCTGAACGACGTCCAGCCTCGCACGCGACGTCGGTTTACCGGACGACGTATCAAATTATCGGAATTAAATTGAAAAAACGTCAAAAAAACACCGAAGCATTCGGAAATGAAAATAATTCTGATAACTAAAATAATTCGAAACGTTAGTTTTACAAGCCTAAACGATTTTACAAAATTCTACGGCATGTTGCTGGTACTTTTTATTATATTGATGAAGGTACGAAGTCGTCAAATAATTTTTTACTTCAATATAAAACTTTGTTTGAATACTCAACAATCGAATAAGAATAAATGAATGTAATAACATCGTCGATCGCGTCATCGTATCGATGCCAAGTATAAAACCAAAACAAAAAAAAATATCCATATTAATTCAAACAAAATTGAAGTTTTATACGTGCGACAGTCGCACATAATTCTAAAATGTTTTATTAATCTGACACGGAAAACACCTGATGAAATTTATACCCAGGACATTTACGACTCCAACGGAAGTCGATATTCTTCGAAGTATCCGAGAGAAATATCGCAAACGAACGCAATTTCATGAACAAGCAAGTCATACGGGTGCGGTTACTACCTCGTCAAGGTGTGCAACGTGTGTCGTAAAACGAAACGAAGGTTCAACAAGAGGTTTCACAAGATCGCAGTGCTAGCGTCGTGATCGTCGCGCTTGGGAATAACGATAGTTAATAAAGCTCGTAACGTAACCACAAAAAATAACGAAAAAATGAGATAAATAAATAAAAAAATCGCCCACGCGGAGACGCTCAATCTTCCATCTCGAACTTGCGCAACGAGGGCGAGATGAATGGTCGAGATAATAAAATAACATAAAGGAAAAATAAACAATTGAATTATTCCAAAGCAAGTTACGCGGAATTTATATAAATAAATATAAATAACAAATTTTTATTTTATATATATATTATGGTTGTATGTATATTTATTTGATTTATTTTCTATTATATGAATGATAATCTGAATCGAATAAATAATCATTCAATAATATATAAATAATTGAAATTTATAAGTTACTTATTTTTAATTCTAAAAACATAAATACACACACATAGCATTATTATTATTATTACTATTCACATTATTATCATACGTATGGTAATTTCATTCGTCTATTATGATTGATATAAATAAAAAGCCAAGCAAGCAGACGGGTCGGTACGCGAATGAATCGACAAAAAAAAAAGCCCTCGCAAAAGGGTTACGAAGAGGGGAGACGGAGGAGGCGTGCAAAGTCATAGGTAGCCAGCACGTAGCAACCATTTAGCCGTAATAAAATGCAAAGTAACCGAACCAGGACCGCCCAACCTCGCAGCTCATTCAAACTTTTTTCAAAACATTTTTTTTTCTTTCATTTAACAATTTTTCATCGACCCTTCATCCGACGCCCAAGCGGGCCCTAGGGTGCGGTGGGGCGCGCGCGCGCGCGCGCCTGCGACCTTGCAACTCGGTCCAAACCGGAAATGCCGGATGCGCCCTCTTTCGAACACTGATTCTTTCACTTTTATTGAACGGACGATGTAATAAATGAATGCAATAACGGTTCGCTCGGTAGGCAAAGGGACTGAATTATCCGTACGAGGGACGAAAGAACGCGGTGCAGATTGAATGCACTCCGGGGACCGTTTCAAACTGGGTTGATAATAATCGAGCGTAATTCGTCGAGCAGCGACGAGGGACGAGCGAGGGCCTCACGCTCGAACGGTCGAAGGAAAAAAAAAACGGTTGGGTAGTTAAAAAAAAAAAAAAATTATATATATTTGAAACGAAGATGCGGGAGTACCGTCGGGATCGGTGAATTCAGACAGAGCAAATAAAATAAAACGAAATAAATTAAAACAACAAAGACAAAAAAATGTGCGACAGACCAAACAGACCGAAGCTCATGCACCTATCAGTTAAAGTGTGTGGTCACGTCGTGCCGATAGAAGCCGCAAGCGAAATCGAAATCCGCGAGACCATTTCCGCTCTCGATCGAGGTTTTTCGCTCTGGCAAATAACGAAGCTGTATAGACTTTTTCTATTAATTTATTTTCCCCCGTCCGTTCGCTCTCCCTGCCTCTCTTTCTCTCCCACACACGCACACTCTCGCTCATCCGCTTTGCGTCCGTGTTACCGGTCCAAAACGAAATACAAATGACAAAAGTACCCCTTAAAAATAAAATAAAAAATAAAATAAAACAAACGAAGCGATGCAAGAAGAATCGATGAAAAAATAGAGCTTCGAGGGCATTCTTTTTGTTAACAATTCCGAACGTGGATCGTCGGAAGACCGGCAAAAACCTGCGAGAGTGTCTATACGCCGTAGAAGAGGGGTTAAGGGGGCGGGGGCGAAGAGGCGAGGGCGCGAGGAAACTATTTTTCTCTCGATTTTTGTTGTCTAGCATGCCCACCGCACGTACAACACCCACCCCTCTCATCGGCCGGCCAACCCCGCCCATAAACCGACCCAATTTAATCGATACCTCTTGATTATTCGAGCGTGCGAATAAAACAGCGCGAACCGCATATTCCCGGGTTTCGACTACGAATTCTTCGACATTTTTTGTTTGATAAACTTCGATCGATGTAAACAGACGGACACGCTTGTTGGCTCTTCAATCGGCTTTGATGAACACTTTATTTACCAGAACATTTTTTTTTTTAATTCGCCTTTTTTTCCGATACTCTGCAATATTTGGCGATGGATAACATTCGCGTTATCGGGTGGGAAAGAAAAAGGTTTTTACGCATCAATGATTTAGAATTTTCTTTTGGAGTAAAAATGTTCGCGAACGTTTTCTCGTGTAATAACGAATTCAGCAGGAATACAATTCGATACGGAGAGGTCGAACTAATCGTAAGCAAGAAGCCAGGAGGACGCTGAAGTCATAGAGAATTAAAAATGAATAAATGAATGAATAAATAACCTAAATAAATAAATGGTTGAGTGGACGACGAACGGCATGCAGTGTGGATAATCGTTGAAGAGATTTTCTTCGGTGAAAGATTTCTGAGTTCTACCCTGCGCCGGGCGTCCTCGGACTACCGAAACGACAAAATTTCAACAATGCACCGGGTATCGCCACGGCTGTTAACAATGAGCGTTGAGTTATCGCTCGGTGAATTCCGTCTCTCTCTCTCTCTCTCTCTCTCGGTCGCAGCGAGCGGGGAGTGCCCCGCGGCGCACGCCACCGGTACCCTCGGAGTCTCGCTATCGACCATCTCGCTGCGGAGCTACAGCGGTACCGGTAGCACCGGAACACAGTTTCAACGGAAACGGCGAATTCGAACGGAACGTTTTTTTTATTCTTCAACGGACTCGGTGAGACCGTAGTCAAATTGGATTACGTGATAAATATTCTTTTGTACGATAAAAAAAATAAAAATATCTCTGCGTCGTCGCAGCTACGGAAAATTTTGTGGAAGAATCGAGGAGAAAAGGGCGAGAGGGAAGAGATAGAGGTAGAAAGAGAGAGTGAGAGAGATAGAGATAGAGAGAGCGAGAGAGAGAGATAGAGGTAGAGTAAGAGAGAGAGAGTCAGGGAAGAATATATATTGGATTAGAATTTATTATTATTATCATTATTGAAACATTTATTTCAAATGTATACAAAATCCAAAGCTCGGAGAATTAAATAATTATTGTACATAGAAAAATTATTTATATATTGGTTTTGTGGGTTTTTAAAGAGTTAAATTTTAAGCGCACCCGAAGAATAATAATTTTTACAATATTTTTCCTTGATGGTTGTGATAATAGTAATTATAATGAGTTCGGTGAGCAAAGTTGCTGAACTTCAGACAACTCGAGGGATTAAAAAGGAGTTTGCAAATAGAGTGAAGGAAGGGATCGCGGGCGAAGCTTGAGACGAGAAAGGGCAAAAATAAATCGCCTATAAGTATTGGAAATATATGTCTCCAGAATTTAATGATTTTACTCAATTACCGTGTCCATGAGTATCAGAGAATGAATAAATTAGTTTTTTATTTCACAACGAAAAGAAATACATTGCCGAAGAAATAAGAAATAAAATAATTTACATTGGTCGTATATTCGAACTGAGATGAATTGGTTTCCGAGTAATTTAAACTACTTCCACAATAAATAAATAAATAAATAAATAAATTAATTAATTAATAAGTAAATAATTAAATAAATCAATGAACGAGCGAATCAAAATATCGAAATCTTGACAGTAAAAAATTAGGCTAATCTTTGAAACACAAAACCAAATATTCCAGTAAATTCACTGTCCACCTACCATCTCCAATAACCGTGATTATATCATCAAACAAAAATACCAAAAAACATTCATCAAATTTATACGTGTCTCATCGAACCAATCGAAATAGCCATAAATACGATGCTCATCCTCCAATAATATCGCGATCGCGATAAGTTGTACTCGTTAACTGTGCAACAAAGACAATCAATAAATAATAAACCATCAAAATTATTTCCACTATCAGCCGCGCGATTTTCATCCCCAGTGAAAATCCGTCGGCACCGACGGGACTTCCGGTCACCCGTCGAAATCGTCGGGCCACTTCCCTTTGTTCCTAATTTCGTTCCGCTGTACTCGTCGAATCGATATATTTCACGATTCGACAGCGTTCTCCCGGACCGATTCATTACCTCGCTCAACAATTCGCGTTTCACCCTTTAATTTCCGTTTCAATTAATTCGCCCATATAATATTGCAATAATTCTCACAGTCGCACAATAAAATCGAACGATATTAATACACGTAAATAATGAGATTGCAATCTCTGCCCTCCAAAAAAAAAAAATTACTGAATCAATTACTTGCTGCAAAAACCGGAAAATCCGAAGAACAAAAGATCCGAGCAAGAGAGACGAACAAAAAAAATTATCATTTCACGGTTATAAATCAAATCTGCATTTTCATCGCACGTTAAAATCCGCTCGACCACATTTACAGCCTCGCGCAGCGTATTTGCAATTCCCTCTTCCGATTTTTCGTAGCAAAAATTCGCAACGATCGCAATTTCAAAATTATTCCAAAAAATGATGTAAAAAATTATAATTCGCGAAAGATAAGAAGAAAAATTCGAAAAAGGATAATCAATTTACGATTACACGCGTTTGACGGATGATAAACCATCGCACGCGGTCCGAAGATTGATAAAATCGAGAACAAAAAAAATTCCGCGAACGAAGGAAATGAAAGCGAAAAAAAAAAAATTATTTAAAAGAAAAAAACGAAGAAAAAAAAATACGTTGATGCAACGTTTCGTGACGTTGGCGCGGGCGACACGTCGGATTATGATAAATTTAGCGAAATTGCATAATCCGGAAGTGGAAGCGGGTTATACGTGCAAACGGGACGGCACTGGCTGTGCGCGTCGTGATGCAACCGAATGACAAAAAAATAAAGAAATAAAAGCAAAATCGTCAGCAGCCGGTTGCAGCTTGCTGCTTGCACCCAACGAAATAAATCAACGGAGTCACGTTTTTTTTTCTCTCTTTCTTCTTTTCGTACGCTCGCCGTCGGCGAATTAATCATTTCAGATCCTTCCTCAATCAACTTCTCATTTTTTTCTTTCTTTCTCGTTCTTTTTGTTTTTTTCATTTTCGTTCAGTTTTTTTGTCGTTTTCATTGTGACACGAGTTTGTGATTTTACGAATTAATCATTGAACTCACCGAAATGCGAAGAAAATTGTGTTCGGATGTTTTCTTCGTCTTCTTTTCCTTCTTCCAATTGTGTTCACAACGCGATCGCTCGAATCATTCGCGATCGACTCTCGTTCTGTCCTCTCGATTTGTTACACGCACCAAAATAAATAATAGAAACGCTAATGATAATAATTATTGTTTGAAAATAAAACTCAGGAAAGAAAAGAAATTAACGCGAAACTAACACACAACGCGTCGACGTAGAAAAGTCAGTGAAAAGTACGAAACAAAGTTTATTACAACGAAGAAATAAATTTTTACGGAACAAGAAAATGTATAAATTGCGTTAAAAAAAAATAAAAGCGGACAAAACGACGAGATTACGTCGAACTGTTGGTGTAAGTTTGGTTCGGAGTTCCGGTTTTTATTAACGCGGCGCTATCACAGTTTTGATAAAACCTCAGTCGCTGCGTTTTTCGCAATTCGTCAACGACATCGACACGCACGTCTCTATTCTTTCTCTCTTTTTTATCTCTCTCGCACTTTCAATAACGTACGCAAATTACTTCGTTTCGTTCGAGCCGCGAATTTTCCGCGTCGTTTACAACGCTACGAAAAATTTCACCTTTATCACCAACTGCTACATCTACTTCCCCGGTTTTAACGTTTTTTTTGTTTTTTTTTATCACAACGACAGCCTTCGGCCGTCGAAAAATTTTTTTGAGATAATGTAGAAAAAAAATTTTATTTAAAAAATGAAAAGATGTTTTTGGTCGAGCTGTGACCCCCGTCCTCGACTCCGTTTTCAAATCCGTAGGATTTAATTCGATAGCTTCGATCAAGCTTCAAAGTCTTTCACTTTGCCGATCAATTGCTCTTCAGTTTTATCGGCAAAAATGGAAAATTATTCGCACTCGGACAGCCATGTATCAAACTTTGATTCAAAATCAACGTTTCGTTGAATTACGATATCTCGTTGATTTAATTCAATTTATATTTTTCAAATTTTCATCATTTTTCTCGGCGTTTCCTTACTTTTCCCGACGTTCGGACGTCGAATTCTTCGCGATCGATCGTCAACCGTTATCGGTGCACTCCGACGAAGCTCGTTCTCTTTCAATATTCTCCAGTTTCCATTACCGTACGATCGTATTTTTTTTCTTCTTCTTCTTCTTATTTCCAGCCTCGAAAATTTCGTTGAAAAAGTGGCTACCGATCGCGTTTTTCCATTCCGTTCGAAAATTTTCGTTTCATTGAATTCCGATCGATGATGATACGGTCCTTATTTTTGTTCTTACTTCTTTCTTGGTTACGTTTCTGTTCGACGCGGTGCTGATGTTACTGGTTCCTCGGGAACGGCACCGTCATCACTCGCCGGTGTCACAGCGCCAACTGACAGCGAGCAGCGACTAGCCGGTGCCCTCGTGCACGGCCGGCAGACAAAGCTCCGAGGTTAGCCGAGGACGGCCGAACGCGGCCCGAGGACCGGCCAGTCAGCTGGGATCCCGGTTGCTCCGGAACGTCTGCGCCAGTGGGCTTCGACGACGACGGCCGGGCAGCATCCTCACCGCCTCCACCACCATCTCCGAGAACGAATCTTCTTTTGCTTCTTTATCGCCGATTTTTCTTCTTTCGTTGCTTTTTTTTTTTGGTCATCTTTTTTTTTCGTGCACTTTTTTTGGCTTGTTCTTCTTCGTATTCTTTTTTTTTTTTATCTCTTGTCCTTTTCCTTCCGATTCTCCTTCTTGTTCTTCGTCTACGTCTTCGTTTTTGTCTTCGTCTTCGTCTTCGTCATCGGCTTCGGCTTCGTGTTCGTCTTCGTCTACGTCTCCTTATTTTTCCTCTTCTTTTTCCCCTTCTTCTCCTTCTTTTGCGTATTCTTTTTTTAATTTCTTCTCCTTCTCCGTCTCCTTCTTTTCCTCCTACTTTTTCTTCTTCTTCTTCTTCTTCCTCTTCTTCTTTTTCTCCTTATCCGTCTCCTTTTCCTTCTTCTCCTTCTTCTTCCTCTTCTTCTTATTCCTCCACTTCGTCTCCTTCCCTTGCTCCTCTCACCCAGCGAAGTCCTTTCGCAAAATCATTTTTTTTTTCATTTCAATTCCCGGAGCTTTCCAAAGTTCACTATCTTCAATTCGTGTATCAACCCGAGTGACTCTCACATAAAAGCACATTCACTCCCCATCTTCGTTCGTTTCATACGAGCCTAACTCAGCTCCAATCAGCGTAAAGTCATGTTAATCACCATCACCACCGTCATGAGGAAAAAATATTGTAATAATTATCATTCTCCAAGAGCATCTCCAAAATCAAATTCAATTAATACATATCATTACTATTAATTTCGTCCTTCGAGCTTTGGATTTTCTATATATTTGATAATAAAATAATTTTTTAATCATGATTCATTCAAATCATCATGCATTCGAATCATGATGAATGTCGCGCGTATCTTGCTCCTCTCATCCACCGGGGTCCAAGCGACCCCCAGCCTCTGGCCCTCCCTCGCCGCCGAAATCGTCGTGCTCGCCGTCGTTCGTCGCTGCCGATCCTCTGGCAATTCCCGCACGTTACTGCGCGCGTTCTCGCTGTCGCGAGGGTGAAAAGCGCGCGCGCGCGCCTCCGTTCGCCCTTCGGAGATGCCACCAACGTTCGTCGTCGACGACTTGGCCCCGAGAGGGCCGTCTCTGCGCAACCGCGCCGGTGTGCCTCGTCGGCTCGAACGACCTGACGCGAACTTTCTCGAGTCAGCTGTATAATGCGCGAGTGTACGTACGTCGCGGATGCTTCGGGGCACTTTTCGTATGTTCACCGAGACACCGGAAGTACAACCGCGACGAGAGTGCGACTCGTTCGTCGCATCACGCGTTCAACCGCATGCTTTGGAACACGGGCTGTACCTACGTGAAGTCTTGCCGGGCGGAGACAACGAAGAACCGTTTCAAGTTGCATCGCTTTTTTTTTTATAATTGTTCAGAATTTGTTTGTTTGGTTATTTTTATTTTTAATCATTTATTTTTACTTTTTGTATTACTTTTATTATTTTTTTTGTAGATAGGTGCATGGGTGCCTTGTCGCCCGCCCCTTAACCGGCCTCCTCCCCCTCTCCGGGCTCGCAACATTGCGGATCGATGCTACTCGTGTGGCTATGAGCCATGTTGTATCTATTTTTTTCTTTTTTCGTAACTTACTTGCAATTTCGAAATTACTCGCAATCATGAAGATTCGTAAACTCAATTCCGTCAATTGTCATTCATTTGACTTTGCTTTATTTATTCCTTTTTTAAAAATCACTTTTTCAGGCCGACACAGCAAAGCAAAAAATTATTCAATACGAAATCAATCGAACGAACATTGACCTCCGTTAATTATCAAAATTCCATAAAATCATAACGTCTCACGTAAACACATCTGTAATCTCATCTACAACGACAACAGTCTCACCATCAATCACCTAAAAAATCCAAGGCTATTAACCACGAAATAAATGCATCGACACACGGGAAAGATGAAAAAATGTCGTCGATGCAATTTCTCCATATAATTTTTTCTCAACATCCTTCGTCCTTGTCGGCTACAAATAGTAAGTCAGACACAGCGGAGTTACCGCCGGGAGGGGGTGGAAGGAGGAATGAGCGTCTGGAGGATCGTTACCCGATATTTCACTCCATTTTCTCGCCAAGTTGGTTGACTCGGCGCAACGTGCCAGCATCAGAAGCAGCACCAGCGTCCCAGCCGCACCGCACACGATAATGGACCAAGTTTTCCAGAGTCAGCTGGTTGCCGGTTACCAGCCGAGCCAACCCCGACAGACGGGGGGCGAAAATATAAGGCACGGAGAGCGAGAGAGCGAGAGGGATGAAAGAGAAGCGGGCGGGAAGGGGGGTAAATTGGTCCGATATACCCCGTCGCCGGTTACTTTTCACCCGGAACACGCCGAAGTACGCCCGTGAACCGAACCGTCGACTGAGGCGTGGAAAAGCGAGAAAGAAGCAAAGACATCGAGCTTTCGACGGTCGCGAACGGGTTGCGGAGAGCCGCGCTGCTGCTAACCGTTGGAATCTTCGCGCATCCAGATCGTTTTCCGATATTCCTTCAACGGTCGAGTCGATTCGCTTTCGGGTTGATCTGGCTTCTTCTCTTCGTCCTTACCGCTAGATTCGCTTTCGTCGAAATCGCGGGCTTTCCAACCCTCTTCTACCTAAAGGCTTCGCCTTAAGACCCGACGCGGCTAATATTTCATACGCTTTCGGCTTACAGTCGAAAATATGGATATATCGTTCGAGACGGTCTCGTTTGTACTTTCCTTGAAAAATTTTATCCCACTAATAATAATAATACGATCGTGAAGAGATATTTTGTGAATATGAACTAAGCAATCGATAGTAGAATATATATTTTGTTGTGAGCCTTCGGCATGGGTTAGTAATTATTATTATTATTATTATTCATTTTTATTTTTATTGTTATTTGGTAAGTATTTTTATTTTTTTTATTTTGTCATTATTAGTGTTATTATAAATTCCATACGAGCGAAAAGGTTGGCAAATTATGAATACACTATAAAAAATTCTCTCATAAGAATTTTCACGTTGATACGACGATTTTTCCATCTCTGGTCCTCGGAATATTGCGTTGAAGAACCAACGCGAGCATTTCCGCCGAGCCGTTTCGACAGACCTCAAAATCAGGGCGGAAGAGAATTTTTATTAAAAAATTACATCCCAGACAGCGGTGGGTTTGAAGTTTATCCGAAGCTGAAAAAATAATAAGACAAAGCCTTCGAAACTGGGGAACTTTAATGGGCTCGGAACTCTTGAATCCGATTCGAGTTGAAAATTTGAAACTTTGATGCAACTGCTTTTTAATCCGAATACTCGGTTCCGGCGGCGTATAAATCAGCGAGGCCAATATTCCATGGGCGAATAGAATATCAAGTGGTATAAAAATTTGAACGGTTAAAAAAAATTCGTACTCGTTAATTTATTCAAAAAATAATTTATTTTTATTTTTCATCATATTCCGGAAACCCGGAATGACGAGAATGATAATAATGAGTCTCAGATTAGCCAACGTTGAAGAATTCGTATTGCACTTGAAAAAAAAAATTCTTTTTCTGGGTTTCACGATGCAACGTATAGATTCAGGACCTCTTCGTATCTCTTGCTTATACTCCCGTCCTTTTGTTATCTCAATCTCTCGGCGCATTCGATAAGAAAAAATGCGATCACATTTTTGAAAGAGAGAGAGAGAGAGAGAGAGAGAGAGAGAGGGGAAGAGACTTTCTTCGATCGGCCTTCGAATATTGCATTATAAGTAGGTGGGCATGCGCGCGCGTGTGGATGTGTGTATAGATATGTACATGAGCTTACGTTGATACGATTCCTTCGATATTACGAGATACTATTAAGCGATAACGTCACACGGGGCTCGTTCGATCAACGTGACGCCCGGGCGACAGAGCGAGAGAGGGAGAAAGAGAGAGACTCAGCGATTTTTCGTATCCCCGAACGATCGAGAATTTCATCCACCACGTTCGACGATGCTTATCGCAAAAAAAAAAATCGTGAGTTAATCGCACGAATATATGACCCACGATTTTTTTACCTATTTTCGCATAACGGTAAGAGAACCGATAATCGAATACGGTTTTGAATCGCGTGTGTACTCGAGTGTGGCATGTAAGATATATACATTTTTAGGTACGTTATATATATCGAGCTCGCTTCAGCGAAAATGGGAAACTATTTCTCGAGCGGACGGGGACCATGGAAAATTGTATTTTATTTTATTATCTAGGGCGAAATTGAACGTTGATGGTGCGAATACTATTATTTATTTTCATAGATTATCCCTATAATAACCTATCAATTAAATTGATTTATTATTTATTATTATCTATATAATCATTATTTCATATCTATTCTATTATTCAATTATCTAATTACGCGACACGATTATATGAAGATACAATATTGTTAATGTTTTATTATATTATATCACAAATGCTACATAAAATATATTCATTTACAAATAAATATATAATTTTTCATTTCTATAAAATTCCAACGGTTCTAACTTTAATATAAACAATTGCCCCAACTCCCAAATCTTTAAAATACTCAATAGTTGATACCGAAATTAAAACGTTGGAGAATCATAATAATTCACAATATATCGAAATAGGTATCTATACGAAAATTCTAGGATTCTCTCGAGCGTACGTGACAAGAACCGTCGTCACTGCGTACCCAAGCTAGGAGGACATAATAAAGGTGTGAAACGCATTAAGCAATAAGTATCACCGGCATTTCAAGCGATCCTAACGCGAGACAACTATTTCTAGCGGCATGAATGTGCGTGCGACCGTCGTCGAGAGGAGGGGAGAGCCTTTTGATCGAATATCAAAGGTGCGCTTGTGGCATACGTCGGATTTATATATATATTATAAGTTTCTCTTCTTTTTTTTTTCAATCTCCCAACACTCTCTCCCTCTCTCTCGCTCTCATCGCCTGCCCCTTAAAGCCCTTTTCAGATATGTATCCGAGGGACTCGCCGAAGCGTGCGTGCATGTAGGTCGCTCGGTGTAATATGTGTGCCGTGCTCTATAAAAATCCGAGCATTGTTCTGTCCCGTCGACGATGGTCAGTAACGTTGCTCTTCACGAACGGGCAAAAGGGTTGCAATTGTGTAAATGTTAAGCTCGGCGGGCTGTTCGAGAAAATCGTCTGACTCGGTGCCAGACCGGCGGCAAAAGGGTGGGGAAGCTATTTTGGCAACGTTGCGAGAGTGCCAGATGCAAGGGGAACTAACGAAAAGGGGACGAAATCCGAGTTTAAAAAGCCTCTCGCGTTGACCTTAAAGAATAAGCTGAATCGAACGACGGTATGGCCTCTCTCGCGACATTGTCCGGACGGGCACGAAGGCTACAGGGACCGAGTGGGTTTTTACTCTCACTTGGGATCGGTCCAGCCAATGACCGAGAGAAAGAGAGTGAAATACTCACGCATAATTAATTTCTTTTATTTTTTTTTTTTTTTTGCACAAATGCCTGTCGAACTTTTCGGATGAGAAGATAAAGTAATTCGTTTTTGTATTTTTTAAGCTCTCATTTTGTATTTGAATATAGAATAATCAATGGGCTTCTTAATGGAAACAGGTTTATTTCAAAATAATATTTATGTGAATGATGAGAGGTTAAAAATATTGCAAAAATAGAGCAGTATTAAATTAAAAAAGATTCTTATTATTTTAACAAAATTTCAAATATATAAGACACATAAGATACGAATAATAATTGCAAGACGCAAAATTGTTCATCAAAAATTTTGATTCAGAAGCATTTCGAAGAGCAATCCGAGTTAGTTTTGTAAAGAGTTGTTGTCGCCCTCAAATAAAAGCCCATGGGATTCTATTCGGTAAACAAAATCCAAATATAGACCTAGATGAGCCTGGGTGAGCCTCTCATCGAAAAAAAAACCCGGTACGTTATTGTTAAATTTTTTTTGCGTGTATTGTATTAAATCAAACATGCTCGCAGTCGTACGCAGGGTGCCGCCATTGATAATGGAGATCCCCATGAGCTCGGCCGTGAAACCGGACTGCGTCTCTCTATCGATGGTGACCCAGTGACCCCGGCACAGTGCCATGTCAAGGCTGGTTTTCACGCGTGATAAACGACACACGGCGAATATTAATTAATTCCAATTAAAAAATCATATAAAAAAATTGACCTCAGACGACATCGACTGCGAAACATGATTGAGATACGATTACGAGACGATGTTCTCAGTCGGTGATTCAATTAAGAAAATAACAATGCGCAATTACGTTGGTTCGAGGAAGATTGAGAGATTCGCGTCCGGGTAAATTAAGAGAGAAGGCGAGTGGAAATATTCCGGATTCGAGCTTACCGAGCTTTAAACGATTGATTATCGATAATTGCGAGAGTCGAGAGAGATTCCTATGATTTCCAGGTGCCTGCGAAGTGTCATCGCGCGTATCCGAAGCCGGTCTTCATCGAATACCCGAACTCTCCCGCGGCGTCTACCACCCGTCGATATCATCTCGGTCGACGTCTCAGCATCGAATCCCAACGATTTCATCGACTACGAGATCGACGAGGAATTTATTCTTTTTGCCGAGGAAATTTTCACGGAGCCTCGGGAAATTGACCCGTTTGACGAAGAGATGTGAATTAGCGACGTTCGTTTTTAATTACGTGGGTGAAAATAGAAATTCACGGATCGCGTCGTTCAACGGATAATTAACAACGGTAGTTGTCAAAACGTGACGTGTTCTCGGGAGGTATTTTTTACGGCGAGGCTGTCGATCATCGAGTTCTTGATATCGTTCGTAAATCGATAATTTCGGTGACATTTTTTTGCATATTTATGTATTTATTCAATTTCCCGAATTGGATTTTTTTTTAAATTTTGGATCTAGCTCATGGGCCCATCTTTGGTATTAAATTATTTCTGATTTGGTTCCGTCGAGAAATAATATTTCTCAATATCTAAATGGTACGAAATTTTTTTTCCTGACTATTTGTCAAATATCGGATAAAATTTGAATAAATATAATTTTGATAAACAATGGATATTCAAAGTAATTTAATTATCCATTATAGATAATTAAATTATTCATAACAGGTAAATAATTTATTAATATATTCATTTATTCATTTAATAATTCAGTAATTTAATTATTAAACGATGCAACCATTTAATAGATTCAATAAATATTAATTTTCTTTATTTTGATTTTCAAAATGCCATATAGCAATAATTTCTTCAACGTTGTTCGTTGCAAAATTGTTTTACAGCGATGCATTTTTTTCGACATCTCGTGTGCGATATATCTCCTCTTCGTGCCTCCTCCGCGACGTCTCGAGATTATTTTCAATATTTTTCTTTTTTTTTTGGGCCCTTCAAGACACCGACGTAACTGTATATCGCAATGTGCGGGCACGAAGGGTGAGACTGAGATCGATCAAAACCGAAAATTCGTTCGGCCCGACGGGGAACTCGCGTTTCGCAGCACCGGGCGAAGTTTCGTCTGGTTCGGTTGTAAACCCTTGTCGCGCCGTTTCCTTTCGAGAGATGGTTGAAGGGTTTCCGTCGAAGCCTCGTAAAGACCGAAGGGCGTGCTCACGGGTCTCCGTGCGCTTCGGAGTAACCACAGCTAATATCGGCTACACGCTTCGATTGTCCAAAATTCATGAGCACGCAGACGCTCGTGTATCTACTTACACGTACACACTCGCACAGACGAGCGCAATTTGGCACGAGGAAGGGTTGAAAGCGAGGGTGAAATATTTTTCTCAAAGTATAACCGCTCGATATTGAGCGACGTGGCGGTCGTCCCCGAGTTTGGAAAAAGATACTCAGCAGTGTTGTTATTATTATTCTCGAATGCAGATGTTTAGAGGCGCAATCGTCGAGCCATTGAATTCGGCAATAGAGCATTTGATCAGAATATAATTAGCCTTTAATTATTTCATCGGTTTCGAGTAGATTTGACCATGTGGTCCCACCAGCTTGAGTGACGTAGATTTTGGTACTGCTTGATGACATTTTGCACATTTGACGTTTAAAATAAGGGGAGAATTACTGTCAACATCTGACGTCGAAAAAATCACCCCCATCCCCCTTTCCCTTACCTCAGAGAAGAATTTTGGTACTTGGTGAAATTTCGACGCTTGATTTTCGAAATAAGAGGAAGATCACTGTTTAATTCTGATTTTGAAAAAAAATCCCCCCCCCCCCCCCGCCCGCATCGCCTGAAGAAAGCCTCCTCATCCTGCAACCTGGCGACTACTTTAGCTAGTGAAATTTGAAAATAAAAAATCCAATAGTTCGTACAAGCGGTAGAAGAAGCTGTAGAAGATCGATTGAATTGAATGAACGACTGACTCGAACCACCCAAAGCCTCCGGACATTCAAACTTCTATGGCAGGGATGGGTTTCCATTCAATAAAAATGTATTTAAAATCTTTTCATCAGTGAATTATCGTCGATCATAATTTCTTTAAATATTAGAACCCATTGAAGAATAAATAATTCATCAAAATGATTGATCATTATTGCAGAAATTTAAAAAATTTGATTGTTATGTGACAATTAATCATTGTAATTCATTTGAATGAGTATTTCAAATAAATTTCCATTGAATGAATGCCCATCCCTGTTCTACAGGCGCTGTCAGGGATCCGAGTAAATTATGTTTCCAACTCGAGTCGAGGCTGCTCATAAAAGTGTGACTTGGGCGGATAGAACGAAAAAAAAAAACCATCATAAGAAGACGAGTTCAGTGATTAATTATGTGCGAATATCGGTAACTACATGGAATATTCCCATTCCCGCGGACTCAAATACCAAAAATGGCGTAGCCTGAACGAGATTCCAATTTTCTACCGATTCTAACGGTTCGTTTTGCCCCAACTACTTATTTCCACGAACGCTCTGCGCAATCATACAAAAATAGAATTAATAAGTAACACATGGTGTATTTACGCATTTGGTAGCAATCGGTACGTGCATTTATTTTCTAGGACGTAAAATTCAACCCTCGATTTTTCTTACTATTCGTGTAAAACCGATAAAAGTTACCGCACAAGCTGTGAGAAATTGCGAAAACGAGTAACGAAGGCGTCGTAAGAAGCTTCTCGTGTTTGATCTGTCAACCGGAAAGTAATTTCGAACGACACGCGTCTCCGCATGTGCATTGGAGAGCATACAACGGTCGACGAGTACCTCTGATCGTGTGTTACGACTGTTAGCCGATGCTTGGCTCGTATATTCGTAACATTTACGAGGCGTCTTGCGTACCTCAAACGTGTACACGGCCCACGTGGACGTAGAGCTTCGGAAAACTGCGACGATCGGTCGAACGTTGCGAAGAAACCAAAAGAGGCTCTGCCCCCCCCCCCCCCCCCCCCCCCCCGCCGCCGTTGCGGAAGACTCGAAAGTCAAGCGGAAAAGTTGACATTATCGTTGTAGAATCGAATGATTTATTTCGTGACTCGTAAGAAATGTTGATCGTAAGGACGACGCTTTTGATAGCTCTCTGATTGCGATGGGGGAAATTGTATTTAAAATTATGAGCAATAAAAATTGATTATTTTCATTGGATTATTTTATTTATGATCGATAATCGAAATTTTCATTATTATTATTGAATGAATATCGTAAGTTGTATCAGAAATTATTAGCAGTAAAGAAAGATCGTTTGCATACGAATATTATGTTTGTGATAAATCATTCGAATGTTTATTATTATTATGATTGTTAATTAAATACCGTAAATTATATAAAAAATTATTAGCAGTAAAAAAAAGTTATTTGCAGTAGAATATTTTATTCATGATTAATTCTCCGGATATTTATGATTAGAACTCACGGAAATATTATCATTATTATTATTATGTAAGGAAAAGGATGTAGGGATAAAATGAGAATCTTACGTTTGACCATATAGTGAAATCGTGGGTCCAGAAGACTGGATGAAAGAAATGAAATTTGTTAGTCACAATGTCGCGGTGTTGTCGGTGTAAGAGAGGAGAACGAGATGAGTCCCACAACTCTTCGGTGCAAGAATATTCGCATCGAGCGAGCTCCGACGAGACGCGACACGCGTCTACGTTCTCTCGCTTTCCTCTGAATATTCATGAGCACCAGCGGAACTGGCATTTCCTCGTGGCTGGTCCTCAGAACTGGGAACAGTAACACAGTTTCTTCTCTCGGCCATGCGCTTAACTTGTTCTTTTTTTTTTGTGTGTGCATTTTTTTTATTGTTATTTTTGTTTTTTTTTCATTTTCAAAAGGCTCACTGTTGCTATATACTTAGCCAGCGCTCGGTACATAAGTACACGGTGTTCGCTCTACCGGTTCTTTCTCTCCGCGCCGGTCCCGGTCGTCCGGGCGTTCTAATCTACAGTAGAACCTCGATTATGTCAATCATCGGTAATTCGGAGTCTCGATTAACGCGACCGCGTCTTTGAGTCGTGTTCGCTCGAATGATCGATTGTTCGAACGTTGACTGCGATATTTAGATGTATCTGATTTGTTGGTCGCTGCTCGCGGAATTGCAACAAAGGCGTATTTTTTCCTTTTTGCCGTGGTGGAGTCTGCTTGCACGATTGTTTTTAGAAGCAGAAAAAAATTAAATATGTATAGAAAAAAATACATACACATCATAATTGAGGTATTACATTGTAATATATATTTTCGATATTTAAATATATATTTATAAATTTGTTCATGTCACGGAATTGGCGTTCAATGTTCAGATGTTCAACTATACATTTGGAATATTTTTCTCCGTTTCTCTGTCAGAGAAATTTATAATTGTAATATATCAAACTATATAATTAAAGTGATTTTTTTATGAAATATTAATGGGATTTAATGATATTAAAAAAAATTAAAAAATTGTCTGTCGATTATCCGAATCGGGGGCAGTTTCCAATCGATTCGCATAATGGAGGTTCTACTGTACGCGCATGTGGGCACAACTGCAGAATCTCAGTGTGATCTCACGCGTGTCTCTTTGAGATTCTCGTAACCGAGTCTTATTCAGGCTAGTAGCGTAAACGCTTTGGTTTTACGATCTTGTTCGACGCTATACGACTACACCGGGACTCGCAGTAACATACCGTTTATGTCGCGTACGGCACAAATCTATCGACGCTTTGCTGTACCTGACGAGACGGCCCGTAAAAAAAAAAGCTACAAATTGTAGATCCAATCCGAGCTGAAGCCAATGACGAAACTACTCGTTTGGACATTTTATTTATTGATTTTTCAATCAATACTTTTTTCTTTGCAGCTGCATTTATGTCAAGCGACGCGATAGGGATTTAATCAATATTATATCAAAAGAGGAAGATAATTATACAGTAATACAATAAAATATTGAGATAGAGACAACATTATATGAAGAAATTATGTCATCACCGAAAAGATATTAAAAAAACGAAAAAAATTGAAGCGTATGAAAATGAGTATTTTAAGTGAATGAAATTTTTCAAATCTTGAGTGCGTTGCGCCGTCCGATAAGGCAAGAACTTGATTCGATGCTCGATAGTGCGCAAGATTGACCCAATTTGTTCAACCACCCGATTTTTATTAAAGTTTCATCGAGAACGAAACGCAATAAAATAAAATATCAAAACGCTCGTAAAATGGCGTGCGAAGTTTAGGATGTGGACGGACAAGCAGTCGGCGAAGTCGCGATAGCGACCGCTTCGCGATAAACTTGACGAAGAAAGTTGTTTCGTTCGTGTTTTTGCATCGCACGATTTCGCTCGCGCAAATTGACGTTAATCGGGTTTAAGGGGGGTTTCGGGAAGTCTCGAAGTAGGTAATTTGCACGAAAGATCCGACTCGTTGGTCTGATGCGTTCTGCCGTTCGTTGTACGTTGGGATATATCAGAAGGGAAGGCTGTCGAGAAAGGGGATTGCCGAAGACTCGGGCGAGGGACGGGGAGGGGTAAGGCAAGGGTATTTCGCATCGGCCACAGGAATACGCAATAAGAGGGTGGGGTTTTCCCTTGTGGTGTGAAAATTGAATATCCCTGTCGGATGAAGATCCGAGAGGGATTTTCAACGTCCCTCGAGTTTAGTATAATATCGTACTATGTCCTCGGCTATTTATTTATAACCATATCAAACACTTTTATCGTGCATCATCGTCGTTGTTATGACCAAAAAAAATATTTCATAAATCATCGACGAAATTTTGATCTTCGGACGAGAGTGAAGAAATATATTTTCAGCCGAATAAATCGATCGAGAAGCTTGCTTGGTGGGGATTTTGATTCGTACTGATGGATTCATTTGATAAATAAATAATTCTGTGTTTGTTGAATTTAAGGAAAAGTTGATTTTTTATCAAACATTTTTTATTTTTATCATTTCTTAATTTCACCGTCGTAACTTTCGACGCTGCATTCGAGTCTCATACGCTCTTGTCGTGTCTCAATGATCTCCATACCGTGATATTTGCAAAATTAATGTGAAATATTTGAAATGAAGTATATGTTATTATTTTCATAGAAAAATGAATGCAGTCAATTTGTGTTTATTACGGCTAGAAGATTTTTGATGGTAATACTTCACTGGACGAAAGTGGACAGTTTTTTTAAATTTCAAATCGTGATTCAGTATTTTGCAAAGACCTGAATGAATGTTCTACTTTCGACAAAATTGATATACACCTTTCTTTTCAATCAAATTCCCAATAAAATAAGTTCTCCAACATTTTCTCGTAAATAGCGGAGTCGAGAAGATATCGCGAAAATTGTAAAAAATAAGAAAAAATCGATTGGACCTTTACACATGAACTAGGCTTCCCAAACTTTAGATGGATACTCTTCAAGACCCCACCTAGTATTTAAAAGGGTTGCGCCGGAAAAAATCTAAAAAACTTCTTTTTAAAAACAGTCTAACGTACATACATGTAAAAAAATCGGTACTTCTTACCGAAAAAAATTTGTTTGAAAACGGACATTCGTTTCCGTGATGTTTTCTTCGTCGGGGCCTCGAAGAGTTCGCGGAGGAACAGCCGAGTCGTCGAGCCAGCCTGCCTCGAGGGTCCCGAGGGCGCCATGCGGCGCGAATGAACCGAGCGCCCGTTGGCAAAATCGAGGTCGAGGCTGCGCCGAGAGCTCGCTCGCCGATCGCGAAACGAGACCGAGCGAAAAATCGGCTTCTTCGGGTACACAACGTCGTGATATCGAAAGAACCGCTTCGCTCATTCGCGGAGCGAGAGAAGAGAGCGTCGAGGCGTACGACTCAATGGGCGTGTAAAAGCCAATGGGTTTAACGTAACGCGACATCACTGCCCGAGGCGCGGCGCCAACTCGTCGCGGACCGAACGAGGAGACTCTCTCACTTGTGTGCCATCGTATCTCCGTTCGGAGAGAATCGATCCTGAGGATGCTGCGTCGCCGCTTATCCGTTCTCTTTCACAATTTTTCCCCATTCGGATTTCCTCATTCAAGATTCGAACGAATCTTGTTTTTTAATTTTTAGTTTTCTAAATTTTTATTAAAAATTTTTTTATCTTTAATTTGTTCATATTCGTATTAATTTTTTTTTTTCAAAATTTCACGGATGCATCGACGGATCGTAGAAATTATTTAATGAACATAAAAAATCCTAGTTAATCGGAAAATAATTGCCGTATTAATTGAACCATAAACCGCGGAAGCAATGAAAGACGGCAATAAACTCTGTTCAATTTCAGGTTGCTTTCCGACGCATTGACTTTTCGCAAAAACGACCGAAATCTCATAATAAAAAAGAATCCACGATGTTGGATAATATTTTATCAACTACCTACTAATAAATCAGAAACCGCTGAATGCAGAGCAATATTTTGAGTACTTATCCAAAGTACTCAAGTGTGAACTTTAAGCGTAAAAGGTACTTTTTTTATCCAGAGTTCTTCTCAGTAGTTTGTTCAAGTCTAGTTTAGTAGTCGCAGCATCTTTTTTACGGTGTAGATTATTTTAAAAATACTTTGGACATATAATACGCAATGGAACGACATCGTTGACGTTAACCAGGCTTTTCGCGTCGTGTATCGTCTTTCATAATGCTCATCGAAACACATACACACGCGGAAACGCACGCACACACACGTAGCGGTTTCCTCATCGACCCGAACAAACTTTTGCGTACGCCAAACGAGTTTTTTTTATCGTTATCGCGTTCTCTTTATTTATTTTTACGATCATGACGGGCCCTCTCGCAGCATCTCGCAATATCTCAGTGTCATACGTAAGCTGCTATACACTAGACAACATCGAGACGTGACACGACGGAGGAGATCTCCGTCAATGTTTTTTTCCCCCCTTTTTTCGCTTTATTTTCAATTTTTTTTATCGCCCCATCTGCTTCATCTCGCCTCGGTTCTGCTACGCTGGCCGATAAAATTATGCAAACTTTGAGGTTTGATCGTCGCGTCATGCTTGTGACGTGCGTGTAAAATAAAACGCGTATCTCTTCACACTGGTAATTTTTTTGTCTTATATTTTTCATCCTTTTTCTCCGTTTCAAAAATTATTGCCCGCCTTTATCGCACGAAATCTCGTCGTACTTTTTTCGTTCTTTCTTCTTCTCTCGTTATTTATGTTAATCAATTACTCCGGTAACAATTTATCGAGGACACATCGGGCGCCCGTTCGAATCGAAAGATAATCGCGCGAAACACTTTCCCGACGATGTAGTTCGATACATTTTATTCAATTTATCTCCATCGCACGTCCAATCGTATAAGCGATGACGGGCGAACGACGTGAGCCCGATCGTGCATCGGGGATTCCCCCGGGAGCCTCGAAAAAGAGGTCAATTGTCGGGGTCGTGACAGCCGGAGGTTCATCAAGGCCGTGTTAATAATTGGTGCTCGGCCGATTGCAATAATGACTGTTTTACGGGACGCAATTGAGCGACCAAGATATCAAAAGTGGCGGAAGGATTAGCAGCGACTAGGAAATTATTCGCTGTCAGTCACAATCAGGAGGCGAGGTTTTATACGCGTCTCATCACACCCCACAGCTGGCGTCATGGACTTTGAATTCCCGAGAACCTTTTTTATTATGACAGGAAAGCGACGGACCTTCCGAAACGTCGGTGATTATCCAAAAAAAAGAAGAAAAAAAAAGAAACAGATTCTACATTATTACGACCTCGGCTGCCGAGCATATCGACGAGAAAAAAAAATTGCTTCGTACGAGCACGGTCGAAAGATCCATCAAGAAATGTCGTCATTGATGCTGGTGCGACCGAAAATGATCACGTGTGTCTTGTCTGACAAATGTGAGGCCTCGTTGTTACTCCGACGTTCCGTTTCAGTCGGTCAGCGGTTAAAAAAAAAGATATAAAAAGATGCGAAAGAGATAAAAAGAAAAGCACACAGACGCATTTGATTCGGTTGATGATGACACACGTGCGTGAAATTCGGAGAACGTTACGGTGGGAAATATCATCGTGGCTGTTGGAAGTACCAAGCACCGATTGCACATTTTTTTGTGTGGAATTTTATTTAGCTAGTTTCGTGAGGTAACTCCCAGCGATACACGTTGAAGCACGTGTCGTAGAACGTTGCCGTCCGGTTGTAACTTAATTATCCCGGATTGATGGTGTCGGGAGGTCTTCATCAATCCTCATCCGACGACAAAGGAGGAAGCCAAAGATAACACGCTGCCGGTGCTGCTTCTACAACGTCCGAAGTTTATATATAAAACATCGACCCTCCGTACTACGTCGACGTTTCAACTTTTTTCTTCGTTATTTCTTTGTCGTTTTTTCGTTCTTACAGTGACGGCGTCATCAAGCCCGATGACTTCGAGTAAATCTCACTTTTTCACGACATTACTTATATGTATACGAGGGCGTGTTTCGGATAAAAAATTGATTTGGGCAGCGTTTAGATTTGATGTATATATTGTCGGAAAACAAGTGGATAAATCTGAGCCCGATTGGACTATTCGAAGAGATTCAGCAGTCATTATATCGATTTTGCGTTTGATTAGTATGTGAAAAAATGGTCTACTTGCACGTAATATCCATTGGAGATTATCAATTCATTACGGGATCGTTCTTTTCAGTCGCAAATATTTATTGTTGTTGATACAGGCCCTAAAAAATATCCTCCTACCCTAATATATATCTATTGATAAATCCAACATGTCCGGCTGTATTACCAAAAGTCACCCTAACCTTTTCATCCCCCGAATCAGGTAACTCATCGATCGTCGATCAGCACAAAAAAATAATCACTCAAAATATTCCCCGAAACCTTCGTAAGGGGACGGCTCATGAGATATCGTGCACCTTTTCGGTGATGAGTTACCTACTGTGTGCCTAACTGCGAGAACTCGAGGCGTTAAGCGGAAGATGGGCGCCACGGGAAGGGTGTACAGATCGCGGAGAGCGAGCGATGGGAGGATGGGGTTCATGGTGGCGGGTGGATTCCCATTAACCAGGGCGTTTTATCGATTGGCACACGGGGAACTGCCGGAGAAGCGTGCCACGCAGCGCTCGCGACCGAGGACAAAGAGAACAGGAGGCCGCGTGCGCCACTGCCACACAAAGAAGGCCTCGGGGTTGAATCCATGAGAGCAGCGACAGCCGCAGCAGCAGCAGCAGCAGCAGTAGCAGTACCACATCGACCCCTCTCCCCCTCTACTCTTTACTTTCCAACAAATTCAGTCTCAATCTCTCCTTCTCCGTCAGACCCACCCCTTTTCCGGCTTGCGAGAACTTCCCTTCTACCCCTTCTTGCACTCTACCTCCACCGGGAAGGTTCGCCCCGAGAGCGCTGCTGTGCCGTCATGGCGTCGGCCGGTATTCCGAATTTTGCTCGACCCGTGGACAGCCCTACACACCTCGGTCTGTATAAATAAATTTCTACATGGGTAAATAAATATGTATATGAATATGAATAATGAAGATAAGATCATAGATTACAGTACTATATTATACTACATTATTAGGTTCAATATCATTATATGGTAGTCAAATTGCCTTATTATTGAGAATATGATTAATTTTTATACATATATTTATTATATTAAATACAATATCATTTTTCTATGATAATATGAAATATAATAACGTATATATTTATATATAATAAAACTAATAAATAATAAAGATAAGATCATAGATTATAGTACTATATTATACCATATTATTATTGCAATAATCATTTATATTTATACATATATTCATTATATTAAATGTAATATCATTTTTCTATAATAATATTAAATATAATAACGTATATATTTATATATAAATATAATCCCGCATACAGACATATTGTACAAGAATCAAAAGGAGCGAGATGCCCCCCGGCCGCAAGACTGCACCCCCGCACTGCTCGACCCCGCGCCCGCACTTTCGCCCTGAATCTTGTGCAATTTCTCGACAAAGGGAAGACTCGAAGGACCACGAAACTCTCGGATGACACAAAGACCGCTGTTTCTGCTGCTACTCATCTTCATCCACCCTCTGTTCTCTTACTCGAACGCTTCCCATCCGGCTCCCCATGTTTACCACTAACCCTCGAGCGCTTTTCGCGAACGTGTTTTTCTTTTTGCTCCACCACTCGATTAACATATTTCACCGCGCATTTCGCCGTCGGATGAACAACACAATCGGAAGTCCATTCATAGATTTTTTTTTGTACAAGATACGTGCGATTTATTGTGCTGCTGTAGAGATAGGCGTGGACAATATTTTTCCGAGATGAGAATGGCGCAATTCCCCTTCGGACGAGCCGAACAAGGCTTAGGAAAAATGAAAAAATAAAAATATTTTTCCGAAGGTTCAGTGGAAAATCGTCGAATCACGACAAATAAGAGAAACACAGGGATTGGTTATCGTTGCAGCAGCGCCCCCGCTTCGTTGCTGGTCATCGATCGAAGTCGTACAAACAACAAGACAATATGAACGAATAATTCGTGAATTTCGTCCACGCAGCCGTACTATGATTCGAGAAAATAATTATGCTCGAGTGTCCTTATGTTTCTCGACCATCATTTATCGGTGCTTCGTCGAACAAATATCGATTCTCGAATTGTGGACGGAGTAAAAGGAAGATAGAGCAGAGAGACGGAGAGAGAAAGAGAATTACACGTTAACGCGGACACCAGCAACTTCACAAAATATACATTTTCAGCCGATACAATCCCCTTTCGATTTTTTATACATCAAAGTTTCAGAAAAAAATACCACTAAAGATGAAAGAAACGGTGAGAAAGACGAGGAAGATTACGGGAGGCAAGAACGATGAGAAGCCGGAAATATTGCGTCTTGTATTAAACATCGCGGTAATCCTTGGGGAGGCAACCTTTTCGATTGTGCTTAGCCAGAGATTTTGTAAGATAGGATAATACAAGCTGGCTCATCAATCATTATAATGTCTCGAGGGTTATAAAGTACTTTCGTGGCCCGTGAGTCGCTAACGGTTATTTCATATTAATTGTTTTGGATTTACGACATACTCATGGATTCCGTCCAGCACCTTGGGGCTGGGTCGACCCAAAAAGGCGTTGTTGATCGATTGGGCGAACGACAATTAAGATTAAACTACGAATTCGTTATTTGATCTCAAACTTTACTTTCTAGGTTTTTTTTTGTGTTTGCAGGTTAACGAATATTTGTTTCTATGAGGTATATTTAATGACGTAATATTTTGTGACGTAATTTTAATAATAATAATAATGATAATAATAATAATTCTACTATTTAATTATTATTATTATCATTATAATTATTAAGGGATAGAGAGAAAAATAACCTAACAACCTGAATAATTATAATTTTATTAACTTAATTATTATTATTATCATTATTATTCTTAAAGGATCATTGGTCCAACTTAGTCCCTTATATTTTATACGTCTTTTTATGATGTTGCGCTATCTGTCGATAGCCAACAAGTGATTAACGTCGTCTCGCAACCCCCCCAGGCATCGTGGGATTCCTCACGAAACTACGGACGCACGAAGCATACAAAAACCTCGCGAATCAGCCTTGGTTTGACTCTTCGGTATGCATTGTAGTCACCCCTAACCATAACTCCTAAATGTTTATCACTAGGTTTTCTTGTTTCGGCCGACCTTCCGCAGAAATCCGCCCACATCGAACGTAATTCACGTTACGGATAATTCACTTCCATCGAAGGAGCCTGGCAAGCCTGGAAAACACCTTCGCGTTCTTCTCGAAACGGATCAATCGATGATCCCAATGGTACAATCCCGTACGACCAAAACGTCGAACACCGTGGAACAATAAGATAATAAGTCCAACGACGCGACAAACAGAATAACAATATTTCATGGTCCCGATCGAAATCGTGAAGCGTCAAGAGAACGAAGCTCGTAATAATATTCATGAGAGCGGATCACACGTTCCGATCTGTAAACATAAATTCAACGGGACATTGTGCCGACAAGCATTGTTGCACCGTGTATCGTGTTCCCGTTTCCTTACGCATCGAGCGAGGCACGTGGAAAACACGAGAAAGGACCGAGACTAACCCAACGTGGTTCGTATGCGCGACGGAGTTGCGAGAAATAGGTAAAAAAAAAAAAAGAAAACGAAGAAGAAGAAGAAGGGCGAGGGGCGAATGATCGTACGTGTGCGTATTCTCCGGATCCGCTGGCTCGAGAGGGTCAGTTTAGCTGGAGCAAAGTAGCCACAAAAGGAGGCGCGAAAAACGAATGCCTGACCCACGTATCAATGAGGACAAAGAACCCTAAAACTCACTCGGTCTTTTCATTCCATCCCTCATCCCCGTCCCTTCCCGTGACTTAGTTCTCAATGCACTTTTATCGCTCGCTTCTTCTCATTCTCAACACGCTTCGCACTAACAACGTTCACGGAAAAGAAATCCGAGGCTCGCTCGACGGCCTCCATTGTTCATCGCAGTCGCACCGTGTCCGGACCGAATTCATATGATGTAATCTTGCGCTGGCGACCGAGCAAGCTGCGATTTTCCAAGCGCAAGAACGACTTTTCCAGCGGTGTCGTATTTGAGGGTGGTTGGATCGAAGAGCGATGATTGGGGTTTGGGTGGTAACGCAGCCTCCGTGGAAAGGAACAACTGGCATTCGTGGCTTTCTTTGTTTCGGAGATTGGAGGTGATGTGTGCAGGATCGATTCTGTATTCGGTATCGAGATGCGGACGAAGAGACGACCCTGAGAATTTCGTCCAATTGCGCTTAGGTTTCTCTCATATCATCGCGGCACAAAGTCTGTTTATCATATTACAAGCAACTATATTGATCAATGATTGCCAGAAAAATTTTGTCAGCTGATTAAATAACATTTTATAGTCTTTCTAATATTACAGTTTCTACGAAGACACGACGGAGAAGTAATTTAAACTTGTCTTTTTCTTTTGATAAATTGTTTCTCGTGCCTTTCTATTTTCTTCCAATTTGCACGATGCCCTACGTGTATAGCTCTGTCTCTCTCCCACTTTTCCATTATCCCGGAGAAGGGTATCGCGTGGCGATTAACACATCCCCCCCCCCCCCCCCTGTCGTTGGTAACGATACCAGCAGCGAACTTCATTCGGCCCTTTTGCCGTCTTTGTCGACCGTCAGAAAGGACACTTCCACGAGTAACGTTGCCATCTGGACATCGGGTCGCAGCCGTTTCTTCGCTCTCGAGACTCTTAACTGAAGTGGATGGACCGAGAAAACGTGATCACGCTGACAGATCAAGCTCACGACGCGAGACGTCTTTCGTTGTGTTTTCGTTTTATTTCCTCGTCGTTCGTGTGAACCCCGTGCGTGTGTGGCGGAGTTGCGACGAGACGACACGACTCCGGGGTAAATGCGTGGCGAGCGAAACCCGGTGGCGAAGTTTCTCAAACGCTCCTCGAGTTCCGCGTCTCTTGATCCTTAACCCGTTGAACGCCACGTCACCCACATCTGGGTGACGGCGAGGTTTCCGTCCGGGTTCCGTCAGCCGTTGGTGGGTGGCGTTGTTTTTCGTCCAGTTGAATAGCATTTTACAAGTAATTCATAGTAATTTCAATCGTGAGATAAATATTTAATAGAATTAGCACTTGTGAATATGTGATATATTAAAATACATGTACATATTGTATATAGAGCCCAAATATATTGCCTAATTTAATCTATTTCTAACGAATAAAATAAATAAAAATTGAGAAAAAAAGTTAATAAATTTTAGAAAATGAAAAATTCAAACGAAATTATATTTGTTCAAAATGTGAACTCAAATGAAAAAAATTATTTTAATTTTTGTATTTTTATTGTTAATTTTATTCATTGCATATTCAAAGAATAAAAAATAACATATACATACGTATCCTATATATAAAGTTATCAATAACCTAAATATATTAATTGATTCAATTAACTTCAATCAATAAAATAAATGAATAAAAAACAAGAAAATAAATTAATAAATTTTTTTAATGAAAAATGATAAGACTACTAATTGCAAAAAAAAAAATGTTTCCTTGAATTGTTGACTTCGAAAGAAACAAATTATTTTCATGTTTTAATTCTCATTGTTAACTTTATTCATTCCATATAATTTATCTTCCGACTTTGACTATCGCATTCGGGCTCCGCGGGAAGCTCTACCGATTCCGTCTGGGCGTTCGACGCGTGTTAAAGCAGATGGAACACGGTAGACGCGCACAACTGTGAAACCTCGAAATTGAATCCCGTCCCCGGGTTTGCCGTTGTTCGCGTCGAATTCCATTCAGCAACGGTCACCATTGCGTTCGGACAGCCAATCGGGTTGTGAAGCAAACGTTCACTGACGTGCACTCTCGACCCGGCAGTCAATCTCATCTCGTCCCGGCAATTTCTTTTCTTTTTCATTTATGACTCGGCAAGAGATTTCATTAGACGAACCGAGCAGGAGTCTCGCTTCTGTTGGACTTCCACGTTTCATTAGATGAAATTTTTGCTGCTTCAACCGTATTTTCTTTCAACGGAACGGACACTCATAACCCACCGATGCACAAAGAAATCGTTTGACTTTATGAAGGTTTTCAGAAGTTCTCAGCCTTTACTCGAGCCAAATCACGTACACACACACATACACACACAGCCAGATATATAGATACATATAAAATTGATAAAAAAGAAAATTAATCAATTAATTATCAAATTGATGATAATAATAAACTGATATAAAAATAATAATATGATGTAATTTGATATAATATAATTATTATAATATAATATTTATAATAATTAAATTATATTATATTATAATATTTATAATATATATAATCATCATCATATTATTATTTTTATAATATATATAATTATTATTATAGTATTATTTTTATATTAGTTTGTTTCTAATTATTAACTCATTTATTAATTGATTAATTTTATTTTTCATTAATTCATTCCCACGTCCTCAGCGATATAAACATGATTCTCGTGTGCATCGTCTATCGTGCGCTAAGGTTCTGTCGTAAAACGTTTCAGCAGCCGAATTACCCTCGTCCCAAAAACCCCCCAGCACGAGGGTTGGGCCGTCTATTATACCCCAGTCCGGCATCACGACGTTATCGTCTCGTCTTTACTACTGATACATGTATTTCCTCAAACTACTGTACATAGCGTAGTTTCGATGCTGCGAAAGTTTTGCCATAATCGGCACCGTCCGCGGGAACGGGAAGTGCGCCGGCTTCTCCGAGAAAACCGGTTTCCCGTTCCATGCTCTCGGGTCTCTTCCTCACCGCTGAGAGTTCGCTCCGGGCCCTCGCGGTTCACGTTTTTGCGCGCCCGGTTCTCTCTTATTCACGGTTTTGTTACGAGCTCGAGAGGAATTGAGTATCGGAAGAATGGATGAATCATTCGTTGACTTTTCGTTTAATTTCATATCGAAACATTTTTACGCGGATGTTTTTTCATCAGTTATTTTATTTATTATGAATTTTCATCTTCTAAAATTTCTTTTAATTAAAAATGTTATTTTTTAATTTTAATTGAAACTTTACACTTATCCTTTTCATTTCATTTTTTCTTCTTTCATGTTTTATATGTATCTTATTAAATTCAACGCTGGATGACGATGGAGCCAACGGAAAAATAAACAGAAGGCTCGCGATCAAAACATAGTGGGGTAAGAATGAGATACATCAGCGAGTCGGATAGATAGGAGATCAGGCGAGAGTATTGAAATAGAGAAAATCGTGAGTCCGGGCGAGCGTCGAACGGCGGGGGTGGCTGAGGGTAGTAAAACTTATCGGATTACCTTCGACGTTTTACGAGCCAACTTTTCTTCATCGGAAAATACGGGGGTCGGTGGATGATTGGGACGGGTTGAAGAGCGATTGAGAGCAGCGTGAGTCCGTGAGAAGTCGGTGCGGTAAAAAAATAAAAAAATAAAAATCAAGAAAATCCGAGTAATCCGGAATTTTGGTAAACAGAGGAAGGATGATAAAAACGAAGAGTATCTTTACGGCGTGGCCACTGAGGATAGATCGGGGCGGATAGTATTTTAGTGCGGGGATATCGCGATGCTAGCTCAGTGCCTCGATGACCCGATTTCAGATATTTCGACTCCTTCGGCGAATCAGACGGTTCCGAAGAGGGTGAATCTCAATATCATGCGGATACTCGAACCGTCGGGCTTATTCTCATTCCACAGCCATGCCGTAAAAATAATAATACATTTTCATGACGCCTCGAACTCGGTATTCAACCGCAATAAAAATCTTGGCTCGGATATAATAAAAAGAAAACGAAAAAAAAAAAAATTTGTTTGTTCAGCTCAGTCACGAATATTTCTCGGTAATTATTCAAAATTAATAATTCAATTGTACGAACATGATCCGCCATAATTCTCTATCTATAATTCGCCACTAAGTAATCCCAAAATCAACTCCTGTCTTTTGTGTGAAATTTCTGCGCGTGCGAAATTTATGGTGCATATCAAAAGCACAATAGATAAATGACACGAGACTTTTATTTTTATTTCAAATTCGTCAGATTTGATTAAACACTTCCTCACCACACGGAGTAGATGGAAAACCGTGGGCGGAAACGTGGGCACAAACCCCGTAACAAAAATACAAGAGTGATTATGTTCCATCCTCCGATACATGACTGTCGCCAGAGTCGATACATTGGCACTAAAAAATAGGGTCGCATAGAGATAACATATTTTCGTGTTGAAATTCCCACAGAGGGTGGCCTTTCCATACATTCGGATTATTGCAATCTGTCCCACCCTCTCTCTCATTCTCACACTCTGGGTGTGGTGGAATGGGGGAGGGAGGGGTTATGAAAATATTTCTGAGCGATTCCCTAACAATTCTCGCACACTACCGCCGCTCCAAAAACCATGGAAAAAAAAAAATTCCGCCCCCGTCGAGTCGCAACCGTGAAATTGACAGCTCAGCCGACGATTTCAACGCCGTGACGTGTGCGCCAACGTGTGGAAATACGGCCTACGAACACGGTGTCAATCCGCAAAGCAAACGAAACAGTCTCTCACCAAAATTGCGACACCAATACGGACAGACGTTTTATAAATCACGCGCACGCGCGAGCAAATAAAAAGAGGCGCCGAGGATCGATCAAAAATTTTACGGGCAACGAATGCGTTCTCTTCTTCGCTTACTCCGCGTAATCCCCGGTTGGAATTTTTTCCTCCCGCACGATTTCGCACGCATGAAAAATCCGTCTTCGTGGTTGTTTCCGTTTGGCTATTGCGCAGCGTATTCAGTCTCGTACGCGATGGAATCAAGGCGAAAATAAGCCGACGTCAAAGCAAAATAAAAAAAAAACAAAACAAACTATAAGTGACTGAAATTTTTACGAGCGACCCACGGGGCGCGACGTGGGATTTGTCGGGTAC
>OZ020166.1:16398233-16483720 GCA_963971145.1 Sussaba pulchella
AAAGAGAGTGGAGCACCACGTTTATAGCATGCGTAAGCGTATGCTTTGTTCACCACTGCGAGCTCCGTAATCATTATCGTAATGAGAATTGTGCATGAAAACTAAAAAGAGAGAAAAATATCAATAACGAACGAAAGAAAGAAGAAAAAGAACAATTGAGCGAGGATAATGATAAAGTCCGGGGCGGTCAATTGAATGATCAGAAGAAACCCTCGCACGATGTGCGTGTCGAAACTTTTTTTTTTTTATAACAAGATAATGACGGGATGCAAAGCGCGAGATAAGGTGTGTGAAGAATGAAAATATAAATATAACGAAGAGAGATAGAGAGAGAATAAATAATATACAGAGACGGAGTGAGCGAAATTACGACGAAGTATATGATATTGATGCGGCGTTCAGGTAAATCTTTGGTTACAATGTAGCGGCGGTGAATTGATAACGTCGGGGCCGAACTTTTAATCTCACGGAACGATCGGATTATTCGATAAATAATAATGAGCGCGTTTCGCTGGTCACCGTCATTGCTGCTGACGCGCCACGCGTTACGGAGCGGAGTGTCGTCACGACGATGAGTTTCGTGCTTGCGAGAGATTCGCTCTTATTGATAATCAATTATGTGCGCCCGGGGAGGCGATGGGCAATGTTGTCGAGATCGAGCGAATCTTCGAACGAGCGAACTCATCGAAATGAAATATCCGCGCGGACGATCTCGTAAATCAAAGAGTTGCCGCGGTCTCTCTTGTCTTCGTGGTCGTCGTCGTCGTCGTCGTTGCGGCCGACCTGTCCGGAGATTTCGCTGTTGCGGCACCCACCGAGAGACGGAGGTATGGTAGATAAAAATACGCGTATACACATTACGGCAGAAAATAAATAAATGAAGAAATAGAGAATATTTAAAAAATTAATAAAATAAAAGAGTATGAGAAGAGTATGAAATAAATAAAATTAAAAAAATGCCATACAGGAAATTAGAGGCGAAAACTACGGAATACGCAGAAATTTTAGAAGAAATAGACGAGCCCAATTGGAATCCCTCATTGCATTTAATTTTCGTTATTTCTCACATCTACTCATTGATCAATGATCGATTGTATTACTTTGAACAATTATTTTCCGAAATTTACCGGCGAATACGATTTTTCCATTCGCAGAATGTTCCGACAAGTAACTTTCGTTTTGAAATGCCCGTTTGATGGTTCGGAAATATACATATATATGTAGACAGTCCGGTGAGTGGCGTTTCGCTCATACCGAATACACCAAAATCGAAGTTGAAGATACTGCGATGCATCACGAGAGGCCGAACGAAGGTTTGAACTTTGAGCAAATTCCAGCACGAAATTCGAAGTATAGGTGACGGTTGGCCGGTGAGGGGGAGGCGGGCGGGGGTTGTACCAAAGATATACGATCCAGTGAAGTGCGGTTCTGGCTTTGGAGCCAGAACCGTAGCTACGGTACACAGTCATCCCTACTTGTGTCTCGAGAGACTCGTACGTCTAGGGTTGAAATTCTTGGCGGCTGTCAGAAACTCGATAAATAATTGTTACATTCTGGGTATGCCAGGCTATCCCAACCCCCCCGGGCGAATTCATCTTCCTCGACGACGACAGCTTTATCTCATTCCCATACGCGATATTTTGTTTAATTAATCAATGCGCTATTTCACGATCATCCGATTCGTTCTGATTCAACACGATTGCACAATTGACTCGTCGGAAAAGAAAACCCGATTTTTCTTCAAGACTCTGGAGATTTTTCCGCGCCATCTATGAAATGGAATATAAAATTGAAAAACTATTTAGAAAAATATTTCGTAACTCGCAAACGCGAGAGTCGTAACCGACATTATATGGAAATTTCAAATAAGGGCGATCTTCGATCGCATCGAGCCGATTAAAATTAATTCTCTGCCAACCTCACACCGTAATCGGCTCGATCACCCGATAAATCACACGAATAGCTCAAAGCACCCTCAGTCACCCTCTCATTTCTTCCGTATCCAACCCCGCGTGCTTCCACAGCACGCGGTTGGCTCGACTTCATTCGTTTTTTTTTTCAACCTCTTCTCCTCCTCAGTGCAGACAGCCACAAAACGGATCCTTTCCGGTATGCCCGAGAGACTCCGTACGTCTCTTTTCATTCCCGGCAATCGAAATCGTCCGAGCCCTCGAAATAGCAACGGCATGGAAACGAAAAGCGACCATGCACACAAACACACAACCTCACACCCTTACACCCACACACGGGCGCACACGGAGCGAGACACAAGTGAGGCCCTTTGGCGCGGATCTCGCAGTGACACGTGCAACCGCGCGACGAGGACCAGAGATTTTACTGGTCATAAAACTGCGTGGCAAAGAAAAGAAAGCGATGAAACGCGAAGCCCACTAAAATCCGTAGCACATATAGTAGGTAACCATCGTTCGCCGTGCTTTGAACGTGGGGTTGTACGGTCTGTGCATTCGGGCATTCAACATCGAGTAGAACGGTTACGAGTGGGTTTTCGTCTCGTTTTACGATTGGTCGGAACTCATCGTTGCTACTGTCGTTCGGAGCCGCGATTCGAGATCTTTTGCCGCGACAGGAGTCACCGAGGGCCGGACGGGGGATGAGGGAAAAGGGATATAAAGGTGGAATGAAAAATAAGCGACGAAAGAGAATCGAGAATGAAATTCACAAAGCTGGAATCGACCCGGGCATGGAATAATATTTTAGGCATTGACTGAGAGTTTACGAATGCACGGATGGACCAAGAAATACGAGACCCGACAAAGCACAAGAAAATAGACGAGTATGTATGCGTATGTGTATTTATATACTCGTATATATATGCGTTCTATTTTCTCGAGCTTTTTCGGGTCTCCCATCTCGTCCTTCACAGTCGGTTCATACACTCCCCGTCAATGCGTAAAATATTATTTCAACCTCGAGAGCCGAGTGCGTATCCTCCCGTCGATTTCATTCTTGATTCTCTTTCGTCGCTTATTTTTCATTCCGCCCACCCCTCGGCACTTCCTTCGCGGCAAAAGGATCTCCGCTGTGTATAAACACATCCAAAAACCGTGGCTGTATGCACGGTCGCGGCGAAGAGAGACCAGAGGGAATGGCGCCGGTGGGTGGTGCAACGTTACGTAAAAGAATTTTTCTCATTCCGTCGAATATACGCGAATATATGTGTATTCCATATTATTCTACCGTTATACCGGCGCCGGAAGTTCCTCTCTCGCTTCGTCCGCGGATCGATGAAGAGTAAACTCGGTACGTTTCTATAGAGCCGGCACTTTTATGTGTACGACTTGAAACAACTCGCTCGGAACTACGGGGGGTGGAGAGGAGAGGGAGGGATGCAATATTTTTCGTAATAAAATAATCGTAGGATTTTGAATCGAAGGGGTGAATTTTGCGCGCAACGTTATTCCGGTCTGCTAGCCAGGTGAAAACTGCTTACGCAATCGGAAATTATTCTCGTATCACGACAACGGTGAGACTGACTCGCGAGCGTCGTACAGTCTGCAACGTTCTGGCCTACGTAACGCACGGCTCATTATACCGAAGGTCTTTCGCTTGTCTCTTCGAGTATGTGCGATGATGCTCGATATAGCGACGGTACGTCGCACACACAAACGCAACAGCGGCGGCGAGAGAGAAACTAACGCGCGAGCGATATCGTCCCGACGCCGGACTGTCTGCTGATCTCCTTTGGCTGTGGGATTCAACGACAACGACGACGACGGCGACGACGAGCCCGCGACGATGCAAGCAGATACAACAAGTCGCGAGACTGTGGAAAAGTCAGCGACGGAGACGATTTGCGGGGGAAGGGAGGGGAGGGAGCGGGGGTTGACGAGGGGAGATTGCACGGTCAAGCGCGGGTTATATATTACCGTCGACGATGATTAGGCAATGACCGCGACTGCGTCACGTGTGTCATCGCTATACATAGATCCCTGTATTATCTATCGTAGACTCGTTTGGTCGTGACTCGCGGTTGCAACGTAGGGTAACCAAAGGAGAGATGACCGCTTTATTGTGATATATTTTTTTGGAATAATTTGTAAGGTTGAATAAAAAATTATTACAGTTTGGGAAGGACTTGTAGAGGTTGCAGATTAACTTGAAAGAAACGTGGAATTTTTATAATGGGAGGGAGAATTGATAATTGGTGTAGAAGAATTTTTTATGCAACCATCGTCATTAATGATGCAACGATGTGGTAGGAAAGAAAATTGTTTTTTAAATTTTTTGCAGTTTTCTTTTTAGATTAAATACGGAAAGACGTATCATTGTTAGATTTGGATTTGAATGGGAACGATTGTGAACGGAATTTATGGAAATCGTGAGAGAAAAAGTTTCATTGTTTATTGTGGATTTTTTAAATATTTGATTCGTCTGGCATATATTAACTGGAAAAATAATTCTCGCATCGTAATGAAAATTGTAGGTTAGCTGAATATGAACGACTCGAGAAATTATAATTTCCGTATCAGCTGAATCAGTCTGGTTCCGAGAAGTGTCGACGGTAACGGACTGCGTTTCGAGAAAATATTCCGAGCCGTCGCATCCGGAATTACTGTACTCTTACATGCACTTGCGATGCCGTGACCGTTCGAATTACACATACGAAGAAAATGAGCTGTGTTTGATCTAGCGTGCCAATTAAACGTCCAACTCAACTCTTTTTTTCTTTTTTTTTTTTTTTTTTTGAGATATATATGTCCGCTAATTTCGAACTCGCACGACGAGTAATTACTCAACCGTGGAAGTATTAAATTCCAACGATTGCGAGGTTCGATAAGGATAGATAAAAATTGGTCAATTAATGCACCGAGTCAAAGAAAACTGCATAAAAATTATTTGCCAGGCAGGATATATATATATATAATACATATTTTTAATGAACGTAAGTCCCAAAATAATTAGCTTTCCCATCCGCTCTCGAATTCCAAAGGGGAATCAATCCGAATTCGTTGCCTTCTTTGTCATTAACGATTAAAAAATTCGAGTATTAATTCCAGTTATTACTTTCGGACCTTGAATTGAAGTTTGTAATTAATTAATTATTTACTAGCGGCATATTGTAGGTACGCGCCGTTGGGTCATAGCTAAATACACATCCCTTTCACCGCTTTCACCACGCTGCTTACAACTTCCACCCCTCGTTCCCCATTCCCCGGAAACTTTTGACCAAATTTCCTTTTCACCAACTATTCTATTGTGCGAAAACCTTGGACCTTGTCGAACGCATTCGGCCGTAATCAAACACACGCCACCACCTCACACACCGTCTTTCGCATAATGACTCATGTACACAGAAGTTAGTTTTAACGCCGCTAAATATCTGCCATTGGTTGTCGACCTCAACCGAGGGATGTTATGCCACCTAGAAACAGGAGAAATCCCTTAACGTGACAGAAGCCGTGCGGAGAAACCAAATAAATATGCCAGCATAAAAATAGAAAATCTTGAATTTATTATTATTGTTATTGCTATTATTATCATCACCATGAATTCCTCCAATTGGATACAATGGAAAAAGTTGATTCATAAAAATCATTGATCGTACTTTGTTCTATCAACTCTCAACGGCTTGATCGAACACAGTGTAGTCAATATAAATTATTTCCAAAAGAAAGGAAATAAAAATATCGAACTCGAACCAAGAATGAAATGGAGAAGTCTCAAGAATGTAGCTAAAAAGAATCAGATCGACGTCGCCAAAGCTTCGTACAGGATAAAAAAATTAATCGGCCAAAACAAATGTCACAATTATCACCATCGTCATCATCATCATCATCCACGTGCCTTCGGTCGCTCGCGACTGCTACGCGAGTCCCCGACGGAAAACTCGTGAGAGATAAGTCGTCGTGACGCGTGGGAGACACCTCGAGGCTGTCCAAAACCTTCCTTCGATCCTCGGATATTCTCGCAGTTTCAATCCGAACGATATATCCTCGACGTACTCCCACGTCGGGATCGGTATACAACGCAAGACCTCGCGATTCCGCGCTCTCACGACGACGAACGACGACGAGTGATCTATAGCGATCCCAACGATCTAATAAAACACGCCGTTCACCGCCGTACCGCACATCGTATGATCGATGAACGAGGGATTTATCGAGTCACCGCAGTTATAGACCGTACTCACACGCCCGTATCTCAAGGCAAAGTTCCACGTGGTTCGACCACCAACGATATATTCATTTTTTATTATTTTTTTAAAAATTTTTCTTGTTTTTATTTTTCAAATGTTTTCGCGCGTACTCGTTACGGGAGTGATTCATAACCGCCATGAGGTATTACGGCAGCGAACGTCGGGCTTTCGGGAAAAATACAGGTTGCGCGGGTTGTAGGTTGCACGAGTAACGCCGCCCCTCGACTGTACGGGAAATTTATTTAGTTTTATTTCCGTCGGAAGACTCGCGGCTCATGCGATAGACACGAGAACGCGAAAAAAAAGAATTTTTAATTTTTTTTTCTTTGCGTATACTCGGCTTACGTTGATGGATGTATGGATAATTTTTTATCGTTATCTTTTTTTGACGTTTGGGAGGTGGGGCATTTTTTTTTGGCTAGTACCACGTGCGGATTTTGTTGCGTAGGGCCACGTGAGCATGACCGAAGTTAATCAACCCTCCGAAAATCATCGGACAGAACTATTTTCTCGATTGATAAAATTCTGCTTGGCTTCGACGGATAAACTCGACGACACAGAAAAAACCTACTCGATCAAAACGAAATAAATAATTTGAAGAACGGAAAAAATTTGACCTAAATAACGGATGAAAGGTCAACGTCCGGAGATCATTCGAAAGCTTCCACAATTTCCTTCGATTTTCTCACGACCGAAACGCGGATTTACAAACTCCGGTGAATTTAAATCGCGCGCGATTTATTCTATCCCCACAGCGCGCTCCAGATGCCGAACGCCAGAGTATAAATATATACATATATTTCAACATATTTTCCTGCTTATAGCGCGAAACGCCGTCGAGGCAGCCTCGGAATAAGAGAATTACAAGAAAAATAAATAAAATCGTATTTTTCAAAGAAAAATGGAAATCCGGAGAATTTGTAGTCACACCAGGTGCAAAATTTTTGCCGTGTACAGTCGAGGCCTACGTAAGTGTATAATATCTACAAATATCGTACATTATTATCTTCATACAGAGCGAGCAAAATCTCGCGCGTTCTTGAATCGACCACCCTCAAAAAAAACAACACAATAAATAAAATAGAAGAAGAAAAAGAATTTAAAAAAAAGAGGTTACGTCTCCGGAAAATCCGAGATTCTTGGCATCGTTCCAGAACGATACGAGACAATCTCTCTTCGACTTTCGTTGTTCTGGCATTCCTCTGTCGGCCCGCGTTGATATCCCTCTAACCCAGTGAACTTCGCTCCGGAGTTTCATCGTGTGGACGACGCTTCGAAAAAAAAAAAAAAAAAATAGAAAAAAAGACGAAAGCTACTCGGTAACAATTGGCCCTCCTGCCAGAAAGCGAAAACTCCGGCTATCGGTTCAATCGTCCCCCTCGGCCAACCACACGTTGCGACCATCTACCGCTTAGCAACTTTTTTTTTATTATCTAAAACCATCGGTAACCGGTACGAGAGTTGACCGAGACTCGACGGAGATTCGTCGCATCGTCGCGATAGTCACCGTCTCCTCGTCGAACTTTTGTTTCACGTAGAGAGGTTTACGCAGATATGGATTTTAGTCCATTCGGTTCGAAAAACAGTTTGTTTTTCGTAAAGAAATAGGTTTTTCGACGTTGCGGAATACATATGGTTCTAACAATCGCACGAATTAATCTAAATACATTTTTTGAAAATGAGAATTCAATTTCTTCGAATGTTTGAGAAAAGAATAACTTCTTAAGAATATAATAACACAGAAAATTTAGAATATTTCAACACGCGTAGATTTACAAAAAAAAATCATAATTATAAACACTATTTTTTAAAATAATATTTTCCTAAGCCTTCAAGTAGCCTTTGCCATTTATTTCCCCAATACAATATATTTTCTTCCGCGATAGTTAAAAGCAACGATTCTAGCAATTCCAAAATTACCCCGCATTAATTCGTTATCAATTTCACGAGAAAACCCCATCTCCAAAACTCGATAAAAAAAAATTCAACAATCGTTCGCAATTCTCTGAGTAACGATCGGGAGGCCATTGTGCGGAAGAGGCTGTCACTGGAGCGTGACTCTCATCGAGGTAGTGTGGCCGCATGATGAAGGAAGGGGTAATAAAAGTGATGCGTATAGAATTAAGTGGGTTGTGGTAGCGATGAACCCCGATAAAGGAAGAAATAAAATAAAATAAAATAACGAGAAGGGTCGGATGGGAGAATCGTTAAACCACGGCAATGAGCGAGAACCCCTCTCTTCCCCCCTTGCCTTAACCCACTGAGCGAGCTAACGAACGCAAAAACCGTCTGTAAAGACGGGTAGCGTTTAATGTTGTGCCAATGAAAATGCGAGGAGGAAGGATAGGTTGAAGAAATAGAATTTAACGAAAGAGGGACAGACGGGCAAACGTGCTCTATTACCTGTCTTATCTACATGTATATGTACGACGGGTAATAAAGTGACAGGTAGTGTATATGTATATGCGTGTAACTCTTGCAATCGTGCTTTGTGGCACGCTCGAAGTATCCGAAAGAGTACGGAGAGTCCTTCGACCGGCGTCCCATTAAACCGAAGGAAACGGAGGTAAACTATTTTCCGGGAAATCGCGTGTTCGCGTAGTTAAGGAAGTCTCGCCGCGTCGTTGTTACCCGGTACACCGAAGCCCACGGCCGTCGCTCCGTCAAAGTGTAAAAAAAAATCGCGAATAAAGATGAAAACCGCGTGACCGTGAAATCTTTGACGCAGACGAAAAAAGAAGAAACGCGACGCGTTTGCGAAATGACTATCGAAATTAATTTTTATCAGGCTTTCGTGCATTTCGAGGTAGAAATCCGTAGCTCATCGGGTTCGAGTTGACAGCTGCCACCGGGGCGAACTCGACGGGGGAGAATGAAAAATAAAATAAAATTTAGAAAAGCTCGCGACGGGAATTAAAGTTTTCTCGAGGGTGCTCCGACACGCTTACTCGACCGTTTTATTTTTATTTTCATCGCATTATTTTTTTTTTCTCAATGTCGGGACATCAAAGCCACGTGTGTGAGAAATTTTTTCGATTACTCATGCGCGCGGAAAAAGGCTAACGGCAGAAGTGAAGAAAATAATATTTTCTTCGGAAAGCATTTGTAAAAGTAATATTCAAAGGATTTGAATTTTGTTCTGAAGATTATCTTTATCATTCAGTGGAAACTACACGTGGTTGCATTCGCTCGAAATTACACGTGGCTAATGACGAAGGCGCAAAGTGAAAAAAATATCGTGCGCACACGAAAACAAATATAATAATAAAAGTTGTATGTAGAGATATAAAAAATAAAAAAATATAAGAAAATCACTGTGTGCGTTCAGTGCAAGCCCACACGCAATATTTGTGTAACACAGTCAATTTAATATTTCAGTTCTCGTTTCCATGCGCGAGTAATTACCTTCGCGTGTTTTACGATTTTTTCTTCTAAGCTCGCGATTTGCCGACTAACACTTGGGGGAAAAAAAAATACATACAAGTTTAAGTATATTTGTTTGATACAAATTGTGTGTTGCATGCGTAGCGTGTTGAGCGATTTATTTTTTTCCTGGAAACAAACAAATTATAGATATAATAAAGAAAAGAAAATTATTCTATTTGCCCGAACGTTATATTTGGAATTACCGCCTATATATTCACGCAATGGCCATTTTGTCATTTTCTCCGTTAACGATCGATGGCTGACGTTTCAAAGGACAAAAAAAAATCTCGGCTCAATACTCGGCGATTTCTGTTGAATCTAATGCGATAAAACTTTTTTTTTTTCAACATTTTTCCATTAAACTCTCAGCGCCCGATTGCTCAAATTATCGGAATTAAGGCTCGTTTTTCGCATTTTTGTAATTCTTCGCCATTACTCGGCCGTTTACCGCCGCTTACTCTCGTAATTATCGCGTTGATTGCGGACGACCGAAGCTGCGAGCAAATCGCACGGAATGCCGGAATAGTGGCGACGCGAGTGCGGCACGAGCCATCACGAGGACGCAACCAGACGTTGGTTTGCGGGCTCACAGTCGGCCGATCGGTGCGGCTCGACGAATGACTCGACCGACGGTAATTTTCCGTTTGGCCTTTTACGGAACAGGGTCGGAAAACGCATCGTGTCGCTCGTGGACTTCCCAGAAAAACTCGTACCGACAGCGACACCGCAACACCAGCGGCTAATAGTCTCTCGAGTCTACGACGGCATGTGCGGCCCGTTCCTACATATCCCGACAAACGACTGAGCGATGAACGATTTTACGTAATTCTACGTGTAGCTTTCCGTGCAATTACGAAATTCACCGCTCAGCTTCGCGAGCATTCGATGAGGAATATAAAAGATGCTTAAAAAAATTTTAAACGTTTATTTTATTTCTTTGTAGAGATATATTTATTCGTGTGTTGAATTAATTAATTCCTCCGTTATTGATAAATTGTTAATCATTAGGATAGCTAATACAATCGATCTTCGAAGGATATATGAAATATGTGTATGTATTTATAGAAATAATCATATATGACGGTAATTACGTTTATAATATAATATAAAAAATGTATTTAATGCAATTTATATTGTATAATTATATAATTGATTTGTATGTACAACTTCTGTATACTATATACAACAGCTATATAGTTGAATAATTATATTTAATTATGTGTAAACGAAGATCCATAAAATTCAATGGCAATAATAATTTATTAATTTATTATTATTATTATATTTTTTCGAACTGACAGAGAATGATACGAATTATGTATCCCATTGGATATATTTTCTTATCACTCTTTGAATTTTTCATTATTATAAAATGTCAGAAGTCAGAGACCAAGTGATTCGAACAAAAAGGCTAATCGACGTCGCGAAACGAAGAAGAACACTGCGCAAAAGGATCATTTAAAACGCGTCTGTTGGATAGCTTCGAGGATTATTCATTTCATTCATTCGTCCTGATGATTTTCTTTCACGAAAGTGACTCGCGTCTGCGACGACGTCGACGTCGTCGACGACGATGAAATAAGCTTCCTTCTTTCTTCAAGGTTTCGCCCTGAAAGGATCAACCTCGCGAGAAAAGTACAGCCGAGATAGAAATAAAACTCGTCGGTCTTGCGAAAGAGGTATAGAAACCCAGAACACGAGAATTAAACTCCATCGTGCCTCAGGCTTTTCGCTTTTCAGCTCCGTCATTCCTTCGCTTCGTCTGTATATCGTTCAACAGCGTTTTTCTCGGTGAATCTATCCCCGGGTAAGCTCGACGTCATAAACGATTAATCACGAAGTCTATCGGGATCTCCCGGAAGTTTCGCGCTTCGCCGAAACTCCGTTCATCGCGATCGTCCGGACCGAATGCTTTTAATCAAGAAAATGAAAGATTATTTTTTTCTTATTTCTTATTTTTCGGTAAAAACGAAGACGGAGCAGCTTTTCCAGCGATGATTGAGGGGCGAGATGAACACTGTAAAATCGAAAACACAGGTGGGGTAAAATATTGATAACCTCCGAATTAGTGCGATGATTTTTCAAATTTCGACACCGTCTATCGTGCACCGACGTGTTGGTGAAAATTTTGCATGCGAGCTTGGCTGTAGACCTTTCTAAAATAGTGCAAAGCATTGCTAAAAAAAAAGAAATAGTGAGTTCAGTGAGTGCTAAAATCCCTCGGGTGGGCGGTTTTGCTCAAAACTCCCCGTCTGCGTTAATATTGAAAATCAGAAGTAAATGGTTTTTCCGTGAGCCATCTGAGAAGCAGCTGTCTGTCAGAATTGTATAATCCGGCTGTTGCTGCCGTAACTGCGGTTCAATGCCCCGTGGGAGCTTTAAATTTCCAATCTCCGAACGGTTTTCGTCTCCGCATTCGTCACGAGACGAAGGAGAAATCGCGATGGATCTGTCGGAAAGATGAGACAAATAAATGCCGCTCGAATTTAATTTAGGAGAGAATCGATACGTTCGATCGTGGAGTTTCCATGCAAAATTGTGGAGAATACACGATCAGGGAAAACAGTATTTTTTAACCTAGTGACTATATTGCGAGAGGACAAAGCAGGAATAATTGTAAGACTTGCTAGGAGTCATTGCAGAATGAATTGATATTGAAAGTGAGTGAGAAATAGTTGGACGACATCATTCGAAGATTTACTTATAATACGACTGAGACGAAGTAATACTAAGTTTTACGCGGGGTAATAGGAAGACGAAATAGTACTGAGAATTTCTAAGAGTCGTACTAAGGCGAAGTAATTCTAAGACTCACTAAGTAATGATAAGCCAAAAAAATACGAAGGCGTACTAATAATAAAAATGAGACAAAGCAATACTAAGGCTTACCATGAGTAACAGTGAGACGGAATAATTCTAAGATTTATTAAGAGAAGTAGTCGGACAAAGTAATACAGAGACTCACTGATAATAATAGTAAATCAAAGTGATTCTAAGATGTACAAAGAGTATCAGTAAAACAAAAAACTACGGCAACTAACAATAATACCAAGGCAAAGAAATACTGAGAAGTAATTCCAAGACTTATCGAGAGAGTTCTAACAAAAACCAAATAATACTGAAACTTACTCAAAGTAATCACAAAAAGCATTACCAAGACCCACCAAGAATGAAACAGTTCGCAAAATCAATTACAAGACTCACTAACAACAATGGCAAAACTTAAACTCGATTTCCGTAAATTTTTATCAACCGTCCCGGTTAATTTCCGTCTTCTCCAAAAATATAAATAACGCAGTCGTTGCGACAGTCCATACGACGATGTACCACCAGATTCCGTCGTCGTTCCTTATCGCTGTCGGAACTCGAAGCAAACTGCAAAGTCGAAGGGACGACGGAATGCTAGCGTATAATACATATAATAGGGTATAAAGCTCGTCGCGAAAGACGAACGGTGGGAATAGGAGGGAGGAAATAGACGTGGCGTTTTGGAATGCAAATGGGGAATTCGCGTATCTCTCGAGGTCTCCGGGTGGTGGCGGAGACGACAGGGAGGGGGGGGGGGTTCTATCAGTTTCGTGCCGACGCGAAGATTAGCGTGAGACACGGCAGCTGTCATTCCCGTGAAAGCGTTTCCAGCACCACCCACAGCACACGGAGCTGCTTCTTCTCACTCAGACACTCGCCATTCGCACGTCTCTCGTCATATAGATAGTCATGCCCGGATGGCGACGCATCTGCTCTAAATAATCACGCAACTTAGTCAAGTTACACCAGCTAGCCATATGACTGCTGTAATAATACCCAAAGTCCCGAATATTAGCGCGGTTGACGGTCATGACACCGACGCATTTATGCAACTCAAGGATATTCGCAAACAAGTGTTGATATTCTCAAGGTAGTCGAAATTCTAATTACCGAAGAATTCGTATTTACAAGGTCTGTGGAATAAGCGTTAAGCCGATTTTTCTGACACAATAATTATCGATTTATACAGTATGGAATTTACAATATGGCAAAATTACGAATTACAAAATACTGGCACTGTATTATTATTTTTTGAATTATTTAATTGATACAATGTATGAAATTTCTCTTTTTCCATCAAAAATATCACAAATAAATGAATCTATAATTTATTTATGACCCCATAAATATTATTCCCATGGATTTATCATTCAACGATTTATTTCATAATAAATGCAGGTCCTCGTTGGCTAAATAACGTCAAATTGATTCCTCACTTCGCTCGAAAAATACGTAAGCAGCTTTCCTCGCCAACGAAGGGACGAAACGATGATTGGACGTATAAAAGGAACTCGCGAGATGATCTTTCACCCTCCGATATGCAAAACACTTCGATTTTCCTTCGACATAGTCTTCGCCCGGGCCACAACGGTTCGTCGCGAAACAAAATTTATTTCCCGACGAGTCATTTCGGTCACGTTTGACGTTAATTATTAATTATTCCGAGCGATTTGCCGCTCGTCGTTTCAACCCTATGCTCGGCATATTAACCGCGACTAGCTACGTGGACGACGGTATAAACCAAGTTAGCGACGTCGCACGGCGCGGGCTGCACGAAGCAGCTTCTTCCCGTTGAACGACGCAAAGTCGTTACCGAAGCTGACACGGACGAGAGTCGTCGGAAACTAGAAACGCGGGGTTTCCAACCGGAGTCGAAGAGAACGAAGAGACGGAGCGAAGCCGATATGCAAAAGAGATACGTGGCTTCCACCTCCGACCCCTGCGCCTCACCCCTTAGTCGCCCAGCCTCGACGTGGCACAAGTCTCTATCCATCTCGAACCACCCTCGCGCTCTTCCATCCCTTTGCCAGATAGTGTATTAATTAGAAGCGATACCGGAAACGCGAACGGAACGTAGTACGAATCCGGAATTTATATTTATATTTATATTTCCGAACCGAGACGGAAAGCTTACTAGTTTTCCAGAGTGCGTATGGTTTCCAATCGCGAGAAGAGAACGATGGGGAGGGAGGGGTTGTATCTGGAATGAGAATAATAATTATTATATAAGTTAAAGCCCCGAAAGATTATTCGGTTGGTCGTATTGGGAGCGCAACGGTTTGGTTTCGCACACTCGCTCCTTCATCTTTTATTCACATACGATCTCACGTATTTCATCTTTCGTATCTCAGAGCGTGTCACGTTACTTTGGACTTATTGAAACTCCGACATATTCCGTAATTCTCTACGGTATTATGCGAAATTGTACAAAGTCGAAGTTTACAAGTGAAATAGTCGAGTATTCGCAAGAGCGTTTTCATTCATTCGATGTCTCGAATACCTACTATTTTACCGGAATTAACTGCCGACGGATTCGATTGAAATACGTGAACAAGTCTTGTAGCGAGATAACTTTGAGAGTTACGGAAGACGTGACTGGATATAATGCTTTGAAAAGGATGGATGGTAGAGTTTTGAGTGAAAAGGGACGACTTTGAGAACAGGAGTTGGATCGTTCTTTCTTTTTGGGGCAGGATTATATACAGCGGGTAGTGGGATCTACTTCCGTGATGCGATGAGTGCAGTGATCATCTTGCGGTCGCTCTGGTAACTAGGCAGTGTTTTACGTGCGCTTTGTCGTAAAAATTATTTTTAAACATATATCGCTGGTAAGGTGGGCGAAAACGGTAAGAATATTACTGCAAAAATAAATGAAGGTCGACAAGTATAAAATAGGGAGAGAGGTGCGAAAAGCATTGAAGATAAAAATGTGATACCTGGAACTGTCACTCATAACTAAACGAATACAACCCATTGATTTCCACAATCTTCCGCTCTCCGAAAAAAAAAGAAAATGATAATTTAATCCTCTTAAAATTGAACTCTGTATCGAATTGAGAAAAGAAAACGATATTTGCAGAATAATTACAAATGAATTCCCAGCAATTCGTATAAACACCTCGATATTGTCAAAATCTAAACTCCAAATACGTCTGTTTTTCAAGTTAGACCGAACAAATCTTTAAAAAGTAATTTGAGCCATAATAATAATATGAACATAAAATATACTTAATATCAATTTAAGTGTATTAAAGATTTGTTAAATATTTAGACTTCTTTAGATGTTTTAAATACCCATTAATATTTGTATCTTGGATATTTAGCTGTTTCCTTAATTAATTGCTGTGTGAGTGGAAGTACGGGCGCGTCCGTGCAAGCGACGTTGTAAGTTCGGGGTCGTTAGACGGACCTGTATTCACGGAAAATAACACGGGTATTAAACCCGCGATATATCTTGCCCACGCGTTTAGAGGGTTAATACCCGTTACGTAGGTAGTACTTGAGTTCGCCGCACGTTGTACGTGTGAATTGTTGCAGCTGTGTAATATCGGTACAGCGACTACGTGCGTATCTGGGTGGTTCGCCTTGTACCCCAGTGGTGCTCGTACATAGCTGTAATATACATATTTAGTCGGCCGGGAGAATTTCGATCACGCTCGATGTACGTAGTCTCGCACGGTGCTCCGGCTTCTGCTCTTCGCGTTCGATGTAACACGGAGCCGGTGTGCTGTAAGCGCTCGAGCTCGGGCCAAGAGGTTTAATGCCTAATAATTTGCTCTGGAACTCATCGAGCTAATCTCTTGTGGCCCATGGGGCTATCTGCTCGGGTAACTCTCTATGGTTTTCCATGGTGCTTCGAGCCGGAGCATTCGTTCGATGATGATGCTTTTGAAATACTTTTGTTACCAAATAATGGTGGACTATAATTTTTATTGCATGTTGTGTTCTATTGTAAAACAATGGTCCGTCTGAATTATTTCTTATTATTGCGTAGCAAAAATATTCTGGCATAATTTCTTCCAATTGAATCGAAAGGGCATTTTAAGGGGTATTTAGAAATTATTCGGGGGTCGAAGGTTCCAGGGATCATCATTCATTCGATTAGAATGTATTGAAAGTCATTTAATTACTAAGTGATAATGAATTATCGTCCTTATTGAATATCGAAATCATCATTATTAAGAAACGATAATTCACCTGAATTATAATTATATAAGTATTGCAAATATGTGAAAATTTCTGCGATAAAATTCGCGAACTAATTCGAATAATTCAAGAAAATCTAGCTGACATTTAAAATATCAGGCAACACGAACAGCAATTTCAAGTTTTATCAATATTTAATTAAATGTATGAAATAAAAATCTATAAATAAAAATTATTTCATATTTGTCTCATTTAAAAAAATCTTATTCGTGATTCATTTCATCGTATCGTCTGTAAAGCAGTGTGAAGAATTTACTTGCGTGTTTCTTCGCAGTCTGCGGGACTGTCCGGCAAAATTCCGCACGTCCGGACAATGTTTTGTGAGTCCGATTCCCGAGATATTGTGATTTAAAGAATTCGAGGGTGCAGCCGTTCCCGGGACTTTTAAAAGTTTAAAGGGACGTGAACCGTACGGCTCCGGCTGTACGACACGTATACCAACTTACGAATCTCACAAACAAACGAATTCTCGAAGGTCCCGAAATTCTGAGCACGCAGGAACAAAGAACAGAAGGGAGAAGCACGTGCTTCGCGTTACACCGCGTCTATGGCCATAGGGAAATCTCTCGCACGCGGTAGTGTGTCTAGACTCGATGTGGACGCTCATTCAAAGACGTAAGCATATCGAGAGTAGTAAGAAAGGTTTCTCCCATGCAACCGAGTATGAAGCTCGATTACTCAACCCATTGCCAGACATCGAGCGGTGTATGATATCATTCATGTATCTCGTGATAACAAAATTTTCGACGATTACAAAGCTGCTGCGAATCTAAAAAATGATCGCACAGTAAGGCGAAACGAATTTTGGAGAGCGTCGATATACCTTTTAGATTTTTAAAGATCGTAGATATCTTATAATGCTGATTTATAATTGTAACAGATCAATAATAACCAGGAAAAAATGATAACGAAACAAATAATAACTCTTAATTGATCATAGTAGGATTTAAATAATTATTTATTTTTAAAAGTCATTCATTATTTTATTATTTTATAACGGTTTATTCTTTAAAATAATTAATTACAATAATATTCAAATAATGAAATAGTGATGAGAAAAAATATCGTATGGTTAAATAAAGGCAAGGACGGTATCGGTAGGGATAACATCGACGTAGCAATACCCGAAGAGAGTGACGCCTCTGTAAACGCGAATACCAATATAGACGTTGCGAAGGTGAAAAGCGCCCTTTCCCAGGTTATTTCTATTTTCATGGAAATTTCAATATATCCGCAGCAACGTTCAGGATTATCGTAGCTGCGTCACTACCCTTTCGAGGAGCGAAGGCACGAGGGATACGGAGGGTTGAAAGCTCGACTCAGCACGGCCCTTTCACGATGGAAACAGGGAACGCCGGCGAAGGTACTCCAAAAGCCCGTGTAATGAGGCCGCGATTATCGCAGGTAGGGTATCGAAGGGCCATTTATAGCCGTGGCGTGTGCCATAGGCGCCATCGTCATGGGAATAAATTCTCCCGGTAAATAACAAAGAGGGCTTGGGACGGAAATATTACGCAGAAAGGGCAGTCAGACCCAAGGAAACAAAGTATGTATAGTCCATATATTAACTACATACAGAATTGGGCATGAATAATTTACATATAGTCTATATATGTATGTCCAATTTTAAAAAAAATCCAAAAATAAATACGATAATGCTAATAATAATAATAATAAAAATAATAATAATAGATAATTCTTTTTATATAATATAGTAATATATCCAAAAATAATATGTATAACCTGAGTATGGAATTAGGGATATACAGGTTACCCAAGTGAAAGATCAATACATAGTCTATACATTAACAATACTTAGAATTGAGCATATATAGTCCACATATCAACTATATATAGCCTGTGTATCTCTAATTCCATACTCCGATTATATACATCATTTTCGAATTTATTATTATATTATATTAAAAATAATGATCTATTATTATTATTGTTGCCATTATTATATTAATTTTTGGATTCTTTCAAATTAGACATTTATAGACTATGTATAAATGATACATGCCCAATTCTATACATCGGTAATATATCGACTATACATAATTTCATTACATGGGGAAGGATACCAAGTGCGAGAGTAGGTACGGTTCTTCGAGAAAGCTGGTCAACGGGGCGAAGGACAAACCGTATTGAGGAGGGCAGGCTCGGCGCAACGTGGCGAAGGGCGAGACGTCACAAAATTGAAGTACGAGCGATGCGGTTGCAGCATTGAGAAGAAAAGCACGTGCGAGGAAAGGGAATTCTCGAAGAAAGCTGGTCAAAAACGCGAAGGGCGATACATCTTGAGGAAAGCCGGCCAACGGGACGAAGGACGAGACGTCTCACGGGAGGCTGGTCAACGGGGCGAGGGACGAGACGTCACAAGGTTGAAGCGCGAGTGAAGCAGTTGCAGCGGTCGAAAGAAAAGCAAGTGCGAGGAACGAGACGTCTTGGGGGAAAGCTGGTCAACGCAGCGAAGGACGAGACGTCGCAAGGTGGGAGTGCGAAGGTGATCCGGTGTTGCAGTTGTAACGCGCGTTAGGTGCGTGTGCGAACGGTGCGAATAAAGTGGAAACAGAAATAGGGCGGGTGGTCCGACATGACGTGACCGTAAACGGTAGGAAGGTCGAAAGGGCGGAAGCGCAACAGCCGAAGCCGCTACGTGCCGCCAATAACGGCCGTTTTCTCTGTTGCCAGGGGGCGTCTGGCACGTCCGTTCCAGCTGCAGTCGCAACACCGGCGGCAGCTACCGGGCCGAAGTATCCCAAACCGAGCCTGAGCTGAGTGAATTCTGAGACAAATTGCGAACGAGGTTCCGGACGTTATTTCTCTTTTGCCGTCCGATGAGGACGAAATTCAATCAAGATAATGGATTAGCTCGGTCATACGTGAGTCTTGAATGAGCACTTGAAGGGTACAGGTGACTAGAAGGAACCATAACTATGTGACAACGGCCTTGGGGAATATTCGCGGGTGAAGAGATCGAAGAATCCTTGGTGAAACGATAATTCATCAAAATTATTAATGATTATTGCAGGAGCTGTAAAAATGTTGATTGTCGCGTGATTATTAATCATAGATATTCGTTAGAAAAAACATTTCAAAGACCTTTCCACCAAATGTATCACTGTCCCCGCTCCTGGCGTTATATTCGACGCCTCGAAAACTATCATCGAAATTACAAAGGACGACGGATATTTAGGTATTTTATTTTCCGCTCGCTGCGTTTCCGGTGTCACCCGGATTTCGTCAACGCGTAACGTAGTTGAGTACAAGAGAAAAAAAAAGAAATTGAACGGATGCGCGAGCAATCGAACGAGAACAGGTCGTTGTTTCGCTCGGTCGACCGGAGAACCCGGCGTTTCAACTTTTTAATTAAATTTCAGTGACATCCGTTTCTCGCGGACGTGGACGCGGCTGCCGTGACGAAGTCGGTGGATGTAAAAGAGAAAAGATTGATGAAGAAAGAAAGATCGTCGGACTCGGAGACAGAGGTATCAAGAGGAAATAGAAGTCTTGGAAAGAACAAGGAAGTTTGTACTTTCCTCATTCGTTCAAGCCCGCGTTTCTCAATCGGCTTCGAGCGAAATTTCCGTACTTTCGCATCGCAACTGGATATCTCACACAGGTGTTCTTCCGAGCTCAATTTTCATGCGTTGTTATGCGAATAATCGCATATAGAGACGATTATTAACCCATTTACATTTCCGCCCATGACTGTTAATTTTCAACCCTGAGTTGGAAATAAAAAGACCTCGAAGACTCCCCAAGAACCTTTCGTGCAGTTTGTACAGTTTCCCCTTTTACGTTTCTGACAATTCTCCATTGGAAAATTTCCCTCAGAATCACGATTCTTTGGTTCGTCCATGAGAAACCGATGGAGCACGAAGACCATTGACATTTCACTCGAATAACCAACGAAATCATTTGGCTCGTTGTCACACGGCCTGTCGCTTATTTTCAGTTCCTTTGCTCGACCGGGGCCGCGATATAGTCGAGGAAAAACCGGGTAAGGGTTTCCACGGGGTAACCAAGAGAGAAACGAATCTCGGGTTCAACTCGGCGAGAAGCTTCTTGCCGTAGTTCGTCCCGGTTCGGTATAAATTATCGCTCACCGTTCAATAAAACGTCACGGGACACTCCTACTCTTCCCTTTACTTTATACCTTTCCCCGGCGTCCCCGTAGTTCTACTCCATCCGGCCGACAGCAACCCCAAGATCGTTTTCACTCGTCTCTGCGTCTACCTCGGGCGACCCTGTTACTCGTCCTTTTTTTCTTTAAAAATATTCGCGGGGAATCAAATTTTAGCGAGGGCTGCTGGCCAAAATTCGTCGAAGTTTAGTGTTTACGGGGTGAGGCCGGAGCAGAGGGATGAAACCCCCACTGGAGCCGCGTTTATAAATCCGCCATAAATATTGCATCAAATTATCGATTTCAGGTAAATTCATAAAACCTCTTATTTCCATTCTCTCTCTCTCTCCCTCTCTTTCTTTCTCTCTCTCTCTCTCTCTCTCTCTCTCTCTCTCTCTCTCTCTCTCTCTCTCTCTCTCTCTCTCTCTCTCTCTCTCTCTCTCTCTCTCTCACTCTCTCTCTCTCTCTCTCTCTCTCTCTCTCTCTCTCTCTCTCTCTCTCTCTCTTTTTTTCCATTGTCGATATAAATTTTTCGAAGGGACTGAGTGTTCGTCCAGGAAGTGTAAATAATTTTATGGAAATTCCGAGTGTATGACGAAGAGAATCAATGGAGAATGGAATTACAAGCATTATTATTATTATTATTATTATTATTATTATCATTATTATTGTTTTATTGTCGTTATTATCATTATTATTATTGTTATTATTGTTATTAAAACAATTATTATTATTACAGTTTTTCAGTAAATGGTTTTGTCAGCATAGGAATATTTTTCTCGAGGACTCTTATACGTCGGTTCGCCGATGTTTCCGTTAAAAAAAAACGGTGGCAAAAGTCCAATCGGCTGACGGACGTGTTCGAGGACGCGTAAAGGCGGTTCTAGTCTCACGTTTCTCGCACAATCTCGGGTCAGTGCATAGTTCCGTCTTAAGCTTGATGTTTCTGACTGCCGGTAGAGACGAGAACTAACAGCATCATGTCGAAGGTCACGAGTGAGTGGTACAAGACCCTGAGTGATGGTCATAGGGCCGAAAAGGAAATACATATATATATATATATATATATAATCTATTCATATATATCCACATGCCAGCAAGGACGTGCTCTACTTCAAGATTCACGCCTGTCACGTACACCCATCGCGATTATAAATGATTCCACACGTCCGTCTCGCACTCACCTCAGCTCATACCTCAGGGCACGAGCGCGCGCGGTCTCGGAATGCTTGATTATCATTCAAAACCAACAAGAAAACGTGACACCTGCCAAATCCATCTGCAATAATCGTATTGGTATCGAAATTCCCCCAACAATGCATCAACAATCACATCTCCATGAGAACCAAACTTGCCGATGAAGCGTCGTCTATTTTTGTTCCAAAACAATTCCACACTCCCGGCGCCCGAAATCTACCCCGAAACGGGATTCACCCCAAACCTCGAGACTCGATCTACTTTCGTCCTCGAAGCAAACCATCGCAAAAGTGAAAAATTACAAAATAAAAACCAATCAACTTGAAATTATCGTTTGTTACCGGTGGTTTGTAAATTTAGACACTGTCGAAAATAGGGTCATCGAATAATGCGCAGGGGTTTCGAAAACCGAGGAAAGTCGATTTTCGTCTGCGGATAGCCGTGTTGCCAACCGGGAAACATCTCAGGATCAGATTGAAGCACGTGCGGCAACTAGCAACAGACGTTTGAGTCAGTCGCAGCCAATGTACGATTATAAACCTCGCGGTCCGTTCGACCGTGGTTCTGTGTACCACGGCATGGGCATACACATGCACACGAACATACATATATATATATATATATTATGGATACATAAACACGTATATATCTGTATTTATCTATATAGATGCCGGTAACAGTTGGTTATGGCCAAAGTCGATCGATAGATGAATGGCACGACGTCATCGCGTGTCTATTCGGTTGACGCTGTCGCCAGGCGAGCCTCGACGGGAGCTTCCACGAGAGCGAGGGGGTCGAGGCGGACCCCGAGGAGGAGAGAACGTAGGTAAAGGGTGGTTGTTCGCGACTGGGGCGGACCTGCGGCACGCGGAGACGAAAGCAGCAGCAGGTGCGCGAACGCGCAGGGCGAGACGGCGCTCTGGCAAGGACGAACATCGAGCAACAAGATAGGGTTGCCGGTGGCTGACGATGGTGGTAGTGGCGGTGGTCGTGGTGGTGGTGGCGGTGCCCCCGGAGGTCTCGGAGATTGGGGATGTGCATCGAAGGGAGGTTGGTTGCGCAAGCGCGTCTCTACCCAGCAACTGGCAAATCAAATATTAACGTCTCTGCTTAATGCTGCGGATTTTCGCGGATGTATAGTCGAATCTACGAATAAAGACGCGACAATGCCGGGGAAGATGGACAATGAGAGGCGAGTGAATAAACAGAAAGTGCGGAAAGAACGAATTGAAAAAAAAGAGGTCGCACGGTGAGGAAAGAAAAATCTATACCTGGTTTCTGCACGATATAATATACTACGTGCTAGCGGGGATTGCTGATAAGAAGCCCGGGGGGTTGTATTTGGTTTTTGTATTTTTAAGGTTCTTATGATGTACCTCATAGGAGTCCATGGGCTTCTCATTCTCAATTTTGAAATAATATTCAGTTTAAAAAATAATAGTAATAGTTTATATATACACCGATATAATAGTAAAAGCAATATCGAAAGTTATTAATGTTATTTAAACGTGAAATGGTTTTAGTGAAAGTCCTTTATCATTTGTCCCCCGGAGAAAGGCCCATGGGCTTTTATTAGACAAAAGAAATTCAAATATATACCCAGATGGGCCACCATTTTGGTCAGCCTTTTAACAAAAAAAAAATCCCCGGTCAATAGTTTCTGTACTATCTTGAATATATCATTGAATTTTCCGAGAGTTTCTGCTGTCAACGATAAAGTCCCGATAATTCGTGTCCATGATTGTGGATCGATGCCACTATCAACGTTACACATCGCATTCGGATATATATTTCTCAGCCTGCTCGTTTGGTACGCGTATCTCGCTCGGTACATCGCAACGGGTTACCGCGCGTGGGTGCGCGAATACGCCGTGTAAGAGCGCAAACACTCGATATAAATTATTAATGCCGGAACGAATAATAAGATATAAATCGAGATTCTTCGGCCGAGAAAACGGACCGTACGTGCTTCATTCCGCTGTTTGTGCGCCGGGTAACAAGCAGCAGCGCGGGTTACGCGGAATTCCGGGCGTTTTGTAATCCACGAGTCTCATCGTTCGGTGCGAGCGACGCGATAAATGCCGACGAGAAATAACCCGTAACGGCACAAACGAACCGCGAAGCCAAATTATTAATTAATTTCGCACGTATCTCGTGTATAAAACGTTGATACGGCCAGGTTCCTCGTTAATTAAGGCTCCTACACACGCGGGTGCGTACACCATCGAAATTCCAACAATTTTATTCATCATTTCGGGGTTTCGAATTCTACTGGCTTAATATTGTATGTACGAATGGAATTTTTATCCGCACATCGTGATTGCCGGCACGCGATAAATCGCGAGTCTCGCCGCGCCATGCTTTTTGATGTATTTACCAGTGTTTGATGAACGAGACTCCAGGGCGGGGGGAGGGAGGGTAGGAATCGTTCAGCAAAACGACCAGCGAAAAATATATAAATTCGACGGATACGGTGCTTGAATCCGGATCTGCTGATACGTTGAACAATTGCACTAACTACTCCATATCGAAGCATGTATTCTATGTATATTTGACGTGGACTTACCGGATTTTGTTCGGACAATGGATCAGGGATCTGCAACACAGAAAAGAAAAATTTTTTATTCATCACACACATTTCTAACGATAAGATTAAGGTGTAAATAGACTTATCAAGTCTCACGTGACCAAGAGGTGAGCTTTAAGCCTTCGACTTCTTCTCTAGATTTCGTTCAAACTTCATACAACCACGTGCGAACAGGTTCATACTGATTAGACGTCATAGTGGGGACCGGGGAGAGGGTTTATTCTTGTCAGCTTTGCTCCCGCACTTCAAACTCCTCTGCAGTAGACACCTACGAGAGGTTCCTGTGACCTGGGCGAGCCGCCTAGAGGCTCTCTGCAGATTCCCTTTGCAACCCTCACCCAGACCCAAGATACTCGTGCTCGCTTCAAAGCCAGCGCGCACCGACCACTTAAAATTTACGAACCCTAAGAAGAGTAAGAACCATCGTGGCGTGGTTCAGCTTTCGCAAGTTCTCATCCCTTTTATCCTCCTTGCCTCGCTGTATATCTGTTCACGGGTAACACAACTTTCTGTATGGTTAAGCTCTTCACTGCTTCCCTTTACAAAGGATCCGCAAGATCCCTTTTTGCGACCTTTTGCCAGAATGATATGCTCTTTTGCAAACATAACTGCACTGGTTAAATAGTCATTTCGATTTACGGTACTTGAGAGTATGAAATTCACGAGCCTCGTACGTTGAACGAAGGTTCAAGTCTGGAAGAACGAGTCGGTAGAAACCATTTGTTCTTATCGTTCGTCATTTTTCAGCTGGAATAAGTTAGCGCAGACTCGAGGAAAATTCGACCACCATAAAACTGTACAAAAGTGTCGAGAATTAATCAATAACAGAAAGTGACTTTTACCATTGCATTAGAATTAATCATAGTCGTGTGAAGCCTCTTCACAAGCAGCAAAAAAAGTTTATTTATTTTTTTCAAATATCATGCGTACTCCAATTGTAATTTTAGCCAAACATTTTGCAAAAACGTTTACAGACAATATATTCTAAATATCTGCGGCCAACTGATCAGAGAAATACGCGGAAGGAAACAATCCAGACAAATTTGAATTCGATTCAACAATACGGTTTGCAAATAAAAAAATTTCAATACTGCGATTCCCAATAAACATTTCCATAACAGCATACACAGACATTCCAACCATACGTGCAATCATGTAGCAAATTTCCCCACCGAATACGCTTCAGACAAAATGTTCATAACATATGCATCGACATCCCGACAGCAAATAGTCATATATAATAAAGCACAGCGCTCTCTCCGAAACCAGCTACTCCCGACTATAATGAATATCTATATCTATATGAGCCCATCGCTCACGATAATTTCATCATTTATTCAGACAATGGAAACGTTCCCCGCTAAGACGACTAGCACATACTATATTCGCTCGGAGATGCGTTATTTAGGATACCTTCGCGGACAAACGCTACTGCACACACACACATATACATATATACACATGTATGTATCGCGTGGGCCACGCTCAGTGATAGACTGTGAAATCCGGGACATAGTCAGCGCGCACGGGCTCGAAGACTTCATCCTCTCGTATACTTTGGGCGCGCCAAGGAGAAGGGCACACATAGCACTTTGAATCGAGAGACTTAGATGCCAAGAGATTCATTATTCAAGGATGAGGGCAACCCCGGGCGAACATACCCCGTCTCGAAGCCGTGGGATGTACCGCCCGTCGTACTCGCTTCTATCTCAGTTGAGAAATACCGAGAACAAGCAACGGTGCAAAGCCCTCAGTGCAAAGACGGTATTATATCCCGGAAACCCTGTCTGCGCTGTGCCACTGGAACTCTAAATTTTCATTCGCCCATATTTTACGTACAACGGTACGCTTGTGTCACCCGTATATATACAACCGGCTCCGATGAAACTCGCTCCGTCGTACACATCCTAATTGCGAATTAATTATGCACAATTCGTTGGGAATAATATTTTCCGCGGGGAAATACCTTTTGATCGAACGATTCGGTGGAGTTTTGGGGGCGAAGAATATTGCCGGGATCACGATCACACGATCGACTTGTTTTCGCGCGAAACTTATCGAATTTCGTCGTTCGATCAATTGATCGTCTAAATTAGGATACGAACTTTTTCTTTGGTTCGAGGGCGAGGACTCGATACGTATTATACGTTTTAAAAATGGTGATAGATGTAAGATAGAGCTACAATAATTAAACGATAAATTTTCAAAGTAATTAAAGACTGCAGTAAACTTGTTTCATTGCCTCTTACGTTGGGAAAATGGCTCGTAACATCACGAGAATGACCTTTTTATTGCCGAATAATGAAAGAGAAAAGAAAGTAATTTCAGTTGACTTCATTCAACGGCGTTGATGCGGTGGGGACCTCTATTATTCAACTGGTAGTTTAATGGAAAGTGTTTTCCATCTCAAGATACCGAGACAGGGATTTTCTTTGCCGTTCAACAACGTTTGAATTTCATGTTTTAACAAATCCCACACGTGTTTATTGGGCGGATTTATTTATTTACACGCATTGTTGGGCGTCAGCTAGCGATGAGACACCAGGAATTCTTCCATAACGAAAAATTCATCTAAGGAAGCAAAGAAAAGCTTGAGACGAAAAACCCAGTTTCCAGTTTCCAATAGTATTTTACAATTCCCCAGTTCTAAATTTATTCGACAATTCGATCCGTTAGTTCGCTTCGCTTTGACTTATATAATCTTTATGATATTAAATTCACGTAATAAAGTACTCCTCAAGGTCTCTGACCCGGTCGCCAGGCGGTCGAACGCAAAGCTATCTTTCGATTATCAAAATCCTTGGCCGACAACCAAGCATAGATCTCAACGCCATTTCTCCAAACGGAAACTCACTCATTATCAGCTACGCTCGATATTCGCATAGCGCTCGAGAAATATTCGCGGTGCGTCGTCATCGACGAATGGACAATCTCGTTTTTGCCATCACAATATCAATAGAAAACGATGTGCTGTCCAGCGGTCGTCTTTCCGGTATCGATCGAAAGACGCGTAGCACAATCAACGTTGACAATCTCGATTTCCGGGTTTCATCGAATCCAAAGTTACGTCCATGGCGCGGCATTCATGACATATATTATGCAAAAACATTTACACACATTGACAAACGCGCGTAGATCCTCAACCGTGATATCGTTAACCGACGACGAAGGTTTCAACCCGCGCGGCCAGGGGTTGCGACGACCGCAGTGGAGTACCCGGCCATTTAAGTTTCAACGGCCACGTATAGGTATATCATACCGCGGTATCGTTGCAACGCTGTATAACCATCGTGCTAGACCACCCGGATTCGCCCACGCCACCAGAAAATACGCTTTAAAAGACGATAACTATAAATAAGAGAGAGCCGTAATTCTCTACGGGCCGAGGCGTCCGAGATTCATGGCACGGAGTGAGCCAGCTCTTCTTTCTCGTGCATATAACGCCCCGCGGTACGAGCCGGAGAATCGAGGAAGCGATGCACAACTGGAGCGGGTCCACGTTGTACGATCTATATAACCCGAGAGCTCTCCGTCGACCTCGGCGACCCTCCGTCACGCGGTTCAAAGTAGCAACTTGCGAATTAAAAAGCACACGTTTACGTTTCGTCCGGACATTGAAACTCCCATGGACCGTACCGCAGGATTGTCAACGATCATTTTTTATCTCTCCGTACGCCAACGGCATGGAGAACATGGGGGAGACATTAAAATATGTAATAATATTTCTGATAAAATGATATTATATCGTATCTATATAAATACGATATACTTAAGGGTGGGAGATAAAAAAAAATATTTTTCCTGCCGGTCGAGAATCTGAGGTTGACCTAAAAAAAAGGACATCCTCTGAATTTCAGCCCTCTATCTTAATATTAAGGTGTGCCTGTGCATTTTTTATTTTAGTCAATTACTTTTAATTTAAAAAAAAAGTCACGTTATAAATAATAAATCGTTCAATTGTGCATCGACCATAGGTCGTTGGGGTCAACATGAACTGAAAACTTGACACGCGCACTTGGACTACGTGGTCCAACGAAGCTTACGAATTCTCACCTGGAGGCCATTCTTTGGATACTTATACGAATAACTTCGGCGTTTTTCGCAGCTGTTACACTTTTTCCTTTGCGCGGAGCTATTTATTTTCGATATTTCACGGATGTATTTCGTGCGGTGTATTCAACAAGGATTGGAGCCCGTACGGATGAAAGCTGGACGATTCACATGACGTGTTCAACCCTTCGCCCGCTCGCACGGATGCATCCATTCAGAACCGCGAGCCAATCGACCGTGACGCGAGCATCGATAATGATCGGAAACGTTTCCACGTCGATCTTTCTTTCTCTCTGACCGCGTTTTCTCTCGTTCTCTTTATATCTCCGTTTTCATTTCCTTGCGTCCGTCGACCCGAAAACTCGGTGGAAAATTTCCGGAAGCCCGTATTCGCCACACTGCATCCCGCGTATGAGCCCTTCTTCCATGAACCAAAAGCGATGTATCCGCCGAACAAATACAAAATTCCATTCGACTTTCCCAAAGCTATCGCAAGCGAGTGAAAGAACATTTTCTGGTGAATGGAAAAAATAAAAATTCTACCTGAAGAAGCAGAGAACTTTTATTCTGCGTTAGGAGAGCTGCCGCGTCAAGTACATACAGTAAATAGCTTGTCTTGATAATACATCGACGTGATCGAGAAATCGCTCGAGCAGTTCTTTGCTTACCAAGAATTTGTCCCAACGCTATATGTCGATTCTCTTTGTACGGATTCTGACTGAATTCCACCTGCTCAGGTAGGTTCGCCTTCAGCATCGAGTAATTACAAATTCCTGGAATAGGTAACTAATCTGGAGCAAGGGAACACGACAAGCTAAGGATGCTGTTTCCAAAGTAAATTTAGTCGACATCAAACCATCGACGGCACACTGGGTGGAATCTATCCGTCGACCGACCGACGACCGGCGGGTTTTCTTTTCGTTTTTATATCTTCATGATTTTTTTTGACACGTCACGATTTTATTTCTTATAAATAAACTTTTTATTCATCATCTAGAATATTTAAAGCATGTTCTGTAATTTTTTCAACCACTTCGGACGGATAGTTTGCTCACAATCGTTTTTGAAAGCGTTTTTCTTCCCAAGCATCTTCTCGGAACTATTCTAACGGCAAGTCGAAGCAATGAACGTTATATTAAATTCCAGGATTCGTTAACAAAGTCTCAGGCAAGACGCGTGTTATCGTCGAACGTTCGGCAACGTTTCGGGAGTGTTGAAGAAAACCCGTAGACGATATTGCCACGGGCTGGGCATGCGACCGAAAGTGGGAAATTCGAGTCAAGTCCTTTGTCCATAATTGGCGGAGCCACGAAACCGTGCGGATAATGCGCAACACTCGGAGCGACGAGAAGAGCCAACGACGAGCAGTTAGAGTGACATTCGATTACGTAAGCATCTTTGAATGAAGAAAACCCGTCCTCGAGAATTCCTCGAGGGTTTGTCATCTTCGTGGAACACCGAATATTCGAACTCGAACGTGGCGACGGCGCAGCGCTAACGAGACGTCGATGTCGCTAGACATCACCGTCACCGCACAAATTCCCCTTTTTCAGGATAATTTTGTCCTCAATGAGGGACCCATCGTTAACTAAATAAGCCTCGATGCATTTCAATTGATCCCCGCTCGAACTCTCAAACTCCATCACGAAGGCTTCGCAGTGCCCGAACTACAGTTTCGACGTTTAATCAAATTTCCGTACCATGAAAACGTGTGAGTCATGCGGGAAATAATGAGGGGATCAGCAGCGACCTTGAAAACGTCGGAGAAAGATCGAAAAAAAAGTTTGATAATGCTTTTATTGTAACTTCTAGTTGGATTTATATTGGGTTTCATTGTGAATTGCGAACGTAACGTTTCCGTCTCATTATCCAAACCCGAAGGATCATTTGATCCGTCGATCAAACGCGAGCGAGGCATCGAACACAATGACTGCACGTGTACCCGGGAGACAGTCGTCAGCGCCCGGAAACCCAATCTGCGCCACGCACTCGATAAGGAAGGGTCGGGAAAACTCGCACATCCGTAGAATGAAGAATCGAAGCGAGCGAACATCGGGCTTTCCGTCGTGTTCGCTGTTGAATAATGGACAGTCGCGACTCGGTGGATATAAATGTATTGTTGAATATTTCAAGCAAATTTTTTTTCACGACCTCGACGGTTCTGTCCGTATACATGCGGTAAATTCGTTTTGTTCTGTCGTCGATTAAATTTGAATCGGTCAGTGCGCGCAGTTGACTGGCGAACGCGGCGAACCCAGATTCCCCGCTTTTGATCCGGGGATCAATGAGACGACTGGGTCAATAAAAAATTCATCGTTATCCAACGAGATGGCGAGCTGGCGAGCATACGCGAGCCGGGATTCGGTTGGTTGGTGATAAATATAAATATTTCGCACGGAGACAGCGGGAATCCTGAGCTGGATCCCGTCGGATCGCGAGAAAGATATGACGAGCAGGTCAAAGTCAACGCGTGGAGGATTTGAAAGAAGAATGACACGAAGAACATAACGTACCTACGAGAGCGAGGGATAAACCAGGACCGAAAGGAAAATACGCAACAGCAAAAGCGGAAAAACGTGGAAACGCGGAGAGTAGAGAAAGAGACGAATAGTCGGGCAGACGGATCGAGGGTTGAAGGAAAACGGGATGTCGGTGGAAAATAATGTTCCGTACGAATTTTTTCGGCCGAGCTGTCACACGCCGAAATAGGATGCGCGCGGGGCTCCGACAACGACGGCTCGAGAAGCAAAAAGGGATGAGAAATACTCGTGCCGAAATGTGTACCTACCATTCAGATTCAGCGAAGGGGCGAAAAAGCGAACAAAGGACGAAACGCGGAACGGCAAAAAGTTTCGAGAAGATATCCTTTGACTGGAAAAACGTCAAACGGAGAGATGGGGCAAAGGTGGGTGGGGGGGAGGAGAGAGGAGGAGACAAGGATGGACGATCGTTGTCCGAGGACTGCCGGTGACGCGTTTATTATCATCATTATTGAACCAACCACGTTCGTTATAGGACACACAAAAGCCGGAGGCGCGAAAATGTCACAGTTGTCCAGCAGTAACGGCAATACCTCCGGCAACCTTTGGATACTTAGCTGGAGTGTCCTGTCAGCCGCTGGTTTAGGAAAATAATCACAAGTTGTGACGACATCGATCAATGGATTTCGTGTCCTTGAATGGAGAACTTGCAGAACGCAATCGGTACGAACGAGCTTCTTTGTCGTGCTCTTTTTCGTTCTCTCTCATCTCCCACCCCGCTCTGGGACACGTTCAACTTAAAGAATCATGTTTTTCACATATATCTCGCATTTCCGTAGATATTCGAATAACCAAAAAAAAAACAAGAGCAAAAAATTACGCCCCTGTTCCATCGCAAGGACTTCCCAACGTTACAAGCAGTAGTTAGCTGAAATACGAGAGCCGAGTTCTGGCGCTACAGTGAATGAGGAGGTTGATAAGAAACTCCAGTGGAATATATAATCCAAAAGTTGGCTGAGAGTTTCGAGTGCACTGTATGCTGTTCTACTGGGATAAAAAAAAACAAAAAAAAAGAGAAAATATACACGGCAGGGGTGAGAAGAGTATTCGAAGAGGAAACGATTCGTTATTTCTCAAGCCGTTCTCTTCCAACATTTTACGTTCATGGTAACTTTTCGTTTCGCGTTCATTCTCTCTCGAACTTCGTTCTTACTCGCCGTTGTATTTTCACAGACTTCGTCTGGATGTCCGGCTTCTCTCTCTATCTCTCTCTCTTTCTCATTCTCGGTGTATTTTCAGTAAATTTTCTCCAACGTTTCTTCAAATACTTCAAACAACCAGCATCTTGCCACGACAAACTGTACCGGGACCTGGCGTCTCAAACTTTCTTAAATAAACTCAATTTTTGCTTTTTTGTTGATTTTGTTTTTTTTTTAACTCTCTGGAGATGTGTTTACCCTCGTTTTCTGAAGCAACTTCCCGCTGGCGGTGAATTTATCGAAGGTGTAATAGAAAAAAGTCAGCTGAGAAAAATAAAAACGAATGAGACTCGAAGGCGATTGTTTGGACTTGTCTTCGAGCCCTGGTAGACGACGGTCTTTCGACGACCGGCGAGAACCACCTTGAAGAGGGACTGCGGGTTCCAGCTACCCACCCTAACGATATTTTTAACGTTATATGACCTTCATTCGGAATTCCGATGGTCTGCACTTTTGTTTGACCAAATTTACTGATTCGGTTACTACCCCAAGTCGTAGAATTTCCAAATTCTAAAATGTACGCGAATCACGTTTGTTGCCAAGAATCACCTGAACGTCTTAATGCAAATTAACCCAGTGCACTAAAAACGCACTGGAAAGACATTTTTTTTTAATTCGAAGCATAACGATATTAATTTCCTGACCTATGAAATTAATTTCCAATATATCTTGAAGGACTCAGTCATCGTAAAACTTATCAGACATTTTGGAAATCCTCTTAAGCCGTTGCGACACGCAACTTTAAATTTAACCCTCGCCAGTGTTCGTGAACCACCTCGCTCGTATTCGTAATCGTGCTACGAATGCAAAAAGAATACCGATGAACTGATTAATCGGTAAATCATAAAAGAAAAAAAAGAAACGTCGATCAAGATTATGCAAGCGGTCGTTTATGCAAGTTCCGAACACCTGTCGTCCGCAGGTATGCAACAGCATCCTCGTGTCCGGCTAACGGCCGTGACTCGCCCATTATTATCGAGGGCCCGTAATCGATATCTCTCTGCCTCTCGGTTGAGCGTCACGGCGGGAGGTTACGTGGAACTCCCCTGAATCTGACGCGAACGTTGAGGAGAAATCCACCAGACCGTGAGCGTTCGCAGCTCAATGAACAGCGATGATTGGCTATAATTACGATTGATAGAATATAATCTCTGAATGTCACATTGACCGTTGTTTAAGCGCGTTGATTCACCGCAGATAACATTATTCGCAAATAATCACGAAAATTACGAGCGTTATTAAACAAATGCAGAGAATAATCATACAGCTATACACGTAATAAGAGCAATTTCATTTTTTTTCCAACCTCGTCCATCGATCATCGCGCCAGCCGTTTGTTCTGATAGATAAACCTGTTGCTAGGACAGCAACCTTTCTCTCACTTTAATGCTCTTTTATTCGAACCCCCGTCGACCGTTAGTCTATCCATCCTTCTTTATCGCTCATTTTTCCACGTTTAGCTCCCTCGGATGCCACATCCGTCCCCGGCTGAGAGCCTTCTCACCGAATGGGCTTGCGCCAGCCAACGCCGCATCCCCCGGCGCTGATCATCTATCGGCCATAGCTCGTAGCGGTGCATTGTGATACCCGGTAAATCCTCCAACCTCGACGTACAGCCATAGTCAAACGTGTACCGAGCCTCTGTGAGGCATAAACCGCGAGAGCCAACGATCCCCTCCCTTCTGCCCCCCCCGAACCGCCGCCGTATTTATGTGCGCTTCCTTGTTTATGTGCGTATACGTCCGATAAATCCCGTGTTACACTACTCCCGCTCGGAAAAGCACCCGGGGAGAGCTTTTCCACGTACGCACGAGAACAGCGCAAGGCTGTCGCGATGTCGCGCGCGTTACGTGATCCGGAAACGCATACGTTATCCGTTTCTGCGTGTACCTAAATACCGATCTCACCGCACGACGCTTGGTTATCCCCGATTGCGCGGTCTTTGCGAGTCCATTTGCCGTGATACAATGTACAGTCGGCCGTTCGCGATGACACACAGATGCGCGACCGGACGTTCGTGCAGCCGTGAACGTTGGACTTTTTACGGCCTTAACACACGAGTCAGCGAGCAACGCCGAATTGCAACGTCGGAAGAGTAGGTCGCTCGTTGAGGAAGCATTTAGTTCCACTACACACGTCGCTGTGATCGAGTTCGCTGATGAGCATAACGCGAAAACCCAAAGACGGCTTTCGGTGGGATCGAGATAGGTTAAGATGTTCGTTCCCTCGGCCTCTGGCGCCTCTCGCCGCCGAGCGCAATCTGATTGTAGCGATTTAGCGACCTTCTTCCAACTATCGAAGTTTCCGAGCCTGTATGCGAGATCGTGAGCCAGCGTCGTCGCTGGGTTTGCACGCGAAGTTTCAAATGACTCGATTTTAATGAGTCCGTAAAGCGCGAAGAACCAATAAGTCGGGTCGAGAGTCGAGAACACTTTTTTTGTTGTTAAATATTCGAGATACGGAAGATGCATACGAAGCCGGCGTGACTTTGTTATTCGGCGGTATGATAGAAGCGGAAGATTTTTTATGGGTGAGATAGGTGCTCTTAATTTTCAATGAGTCGTCCTGAGTCTATTTTAATCTCTTGATTCAAACCCACTTGCGAATTATTGTAGTATATTAGATGGCGAAATCGAGATGAGCGAGTTGACAAGCAACACACATGCCAATGTTATTCGTTCGGGGTTGAAGCGAAGGACGGTTGGACTCGCTGATGCGTCGACACGAAGTGCCTGCCGTGGAACAACGCCAGGGAAGCGTGAAGAATATTCATGGCACTTATGGCAGTCGATGGTCAGAACCGCGGGCGCGACTCGCGATTGCGCAAGCCAAGAATAACAACCGCGAAGACGTGTAAAGCACCAACGTCTACGTGAGTATTTCGAACACATCGACCGAGTGGATCAGATTGCAGCGCGGTATACACTCTCGTTAGCGGTCGGGTAATGAGAAGCATTACACTTTGTAATAAGAGCTCATAAGGAGAGCAATAAATAATGTGAGAGAGAGAGAGGAACCGGTTGCGTGTTTCGTGCCCCTGCGACGCGTACGCTACCGCACGTAGCGCACGTACTCGTGCGAGTGGTCATACGTACCAACCGATAACGCGATGTACGTATATATATGAGGCATTTCGTTCCAAATCACCAGATTAAAACCCTTCCATCCCCGGATGTGGTTCATAATTTTTTTTTGTATCCTTCGGATCCTACGACCTTACTTGTTTTTTACCTTAAATGTTTTTTCTACTTCTTGGATCTCACCCAACCCTATTTCCCCTCACCCAACCCTATTTATTTTCTTCATGAAGAGGTAACTGCTATTGTGCCTTCTTCCAATTGAAACACATTTCTTTCCCATATGATTTATCGAAATTGAGGAACTTTTGTCATAAAATTGTAGTGGGATTCTTGTTTCTAATATATTTTGAAATTCTTTCTGAATTTTGAGAACATTACAGTTTTTCCGAAATTTTAATAAATGATAATAGTTCCCGATCCAACGAAAAAAGAAAAATGAAATTTTGATGAAACGAATTTTTTGACAATATTTTGATTACCTTCGATGGAGAATCGATTATTTGATTTTTTTTTCATAAAAAATAATAGAAAACTATCAGAAAATCGATTGTCTATCGAAGATGATCAAAACATCGATAAGTTGCGGGATAGATTTCATTTTTCTTTTTTTTAAATCCTAGTCTTCTTTCTCTTCTCCGGTACTTAAAAAAAATCATCGACCAGATTGCGGGGTTTCAATTTGGTGATCCGAGATGTAATGCCCCATATATATGTACATCGATGGGTCCGAGTCTTCTCGTGTTCACCGCGCGAATCTTAGCTCGACAATCATCCGCGAGAATAGTCTCTCCCGATGCAAATAAGATACAGGACGAATGTACACCGTCGTAACAATCAACAACCGATACCGTAATTACTCGTGTTTCATTGTATCATCAATGTTCACGTATCTGCGTGTGTAAGTAATCTATCAGTACCTTTGCATCCCTATACGTGACTCGAGGCGGCTTGCCTCGACGAGTTGTTTCACCAAAACTCATGGGCCTGCCTGATGGGCATTTATTCAATTGAAATTTATTTGAAATACTTTCATTACTGAATTGTCATGAAATCTAATTGCTAGCGAATATTAAAATCAATTTTAAAATAATAATTTATCCAAATTATTCATTATTATCGTAAAAACGTGCAAATTTTAATTGTTCCATGATAATTAATCACAGATATTTGTTTGAAAAAGTATTTTCTATACACTTGCATTGAATAAATGTCCATCCCTGTTCTTGAGAAGATGCTTTTTCTTCGTCCAACGGTCAACGCTTCAAGACCATTCAAGCTCCGATGCGAGCAAGCTCGAGATAGCTTTGGGTTGACGTGTCAAATCCATTATTCGTTGCATTCATAGAGAAGTAATTATTTTCGTTATTTCGTTGTCCCGAGCGAGCCCCAATCGGATTCGCTATCAAACCATCGACTGTAAATTCAAACATTTTTTATCGTTTAAATTTTGCAAAGGCGCGCACAAACAATCAACGTCACGTCCGCAACCGGTGGCGATGGACATTAACGACCGAATATTAATCCACGAACATCGCGCGGTGTCCCGGCGTAAAATTGATCACGGTTTAGATCGAACAATGTCCACGAGATATTTTATCGTCGGGGTAAGAAAAAGCCGAGTCAGTGACCGGCCGAGGATTATTGTTGACAAATAAATGAGAAAGTCGAGATACAGAAGGAAGTCGGAATAAAGTTGAGAACGATTAGTATACATTATGTGCGCTGATGCATGAAAGATTCATCGGGAAAAAAACGTGGCGATATTTCATCGGTGAGCGATTGTCGGAAATATCAGCCGAGCGTGTAGCGCAAGAGAGGGAAATGATATTCCTTCTTCGACGATCTTTCTCGCTTCACCCTCTTCGCGAATAATGAAGATGGGATTCGTATGGGAGGCAATCTTTGATAATCGATTTATCGTGCTTTAATTTCCGCTTTGGGCGCTTTGTACCGGACAAACGTCAAATCGTCGCGTATTTCGATTGCACGCTTTTGGGTTGCACGTTTATCTGAGGTTTGGAGGCAACATCGAATAAGTTTGTAACGAGAGTTTGCGAGAAATAACGATTTTACGTTGCTTCGCTCTAGCAGAGCCGAGGAATCGATTGAAAGAATAATAATTAATACACTCAGGTTTTGATACTAGTCGACGTAGCCGTCGGTAAAATTTTAATAATTCGTAAAGTACGGATGAAAAAAAAATCGTAATAACGATGTTTCCAATCTAAACTAAAAAAATCGGATTTAATCTTATTTTTCGAAAAAAAAATGGACTCGTCCAGTTTTTCCTCCAAATCACAGCCGATGTGTTTGCGGAAAACGTTCAGGATTCGCAGCTTCTTTGCCTAGGCGTCGATGTCGCATTGGTACCCCCGAAAATATGCCGAACCAGACGCTATCGGAGAGTAAAAAGACGCCGGAACGTCTGGACCGTCGTTCCGATCTCTCGCATAACCGACCATTTTCTTGCGGAAAGAAGACGCGGGCGCTACTCGCGCTCGCGTGCTCGGATGCGAGCTCTCATGATGCAAGACCCTTCCGGAGCGATGCCGTAACTCAAGTAAAAAACAATAGGGACGCGTTTCGTATGTAAAGCGCGACGGGGAAACCGCCTTTTGGCACGCACCCGAAACCGAATGAAGAACGGCCCACCCGCGGCACCGACAGACCCCGGGACCGACTTCCTTTCTCAGTCTCGGCTCTGTTGTGCTACCCAGTTCTTCGTGGTCCATCCACGCGCGGTTGTTTTCCTCCTTTGCTTCTGGAAACGTCTCGATTCACCATGGACGAGCTTTTGGCAAAAAAAAAGCTCTTCGTCGTCGCATGGAAAAACGTTTTCAAAATCGAGCATGTTGTTTTATTTTCTTCAACGGTTATTGTTCATGTTTTTTTGTTCTCTCGACGATCGTTTTTAACTCGTAATGATTTGGCGGAGATGGGTGGAAGACTTTTGTATTTTTTATTTTACGTCTGAAATGTATCGGGTTTTTTTTTCTCACACATTAACATTTAATTACTCGAAAAGCTGAGGAAGCACGAATCTCCAATTTTCCATTGAATAATCATTACAAAAATCGTTCTCTCGGTATTAACTCGATTAGTGTATCGTGGTTTTTCGCTCCTTTGAAGTGTAACGTGGGGTCGAATCGACCCAAGATTTAAAAAAAATAGAAAATGTCATCAAAAAAATCTGAAAAAATTCATGAAGAAAGCTCAGAGTTTCTACTTCACGATGAAATTTTGGAATATGAACTTTCCAGAATTTATTAACAATAAAAATAACAATAAACAAACGAGTCGCGGGAGAATGCGAGAACTTTGAAATTTTTGCCTGGTTCGAATCGACTCCAGAATACCCTAATCGTATTAAATCAGAATAACGCTCGACGGTGAATCTACGATCTTTCCGAATAACAACAACGACAATCTCGTAGTAGCCCGAGCTTCCCGGACGCGACGATAAAACAATAAATTATCGTCGAAATGAAATACCGTTGGAATTGATGAAGTTTCCAGTTGAAAAGCATCTTGGCCGAGGGATGAAACGGGTTTTGCAGACGTAGTCTCGGGTGTACAATGTAATAGAAAGTTGCTGAAACCAGCAACTAACAGGCCAGCGCGGTACATTAATCTTGTACGAAGGCAACGTGTGCATGGTCGCGCGTGAGTTACCTCGGCGCTGACTGGTTGACTGGGTTGGCATGCCGAGTGGCTCGGCTGAATGGCTGGCGAGTATAGCACGCGAGAACTTGCGCGAAATTGACGGGGCGAAGAGTACGCGTTTCGGAGCCAAGTTGCAGTGGCACACTCCAATTAATTCATTAATGCCTCGGGTCGTCGAGGAGAAAGGAATTGAGGGAGCGAGGAGGGGGGAGAGGGCGGGCAGAAGACGAGAAAGAAACAGTGAAAGATCGGGAGAGGGATGGATAGCGAGATAGTTGGAGAGAGAGAGAGAGAGGGAGGAAAAGAAGGAAGGGAATGAAATGAACGAGGGTCGAGCGTTCGCGGAATTGCTCTGGCCTGTACGAAGAGTCAAGTGGCAATTATACAATTATGTAACGCGAGGGCTATTAAGTCGAACGCTCTCTCGAATAACGTGCGCGCGTGTAATTGTGACGCATACGGCGAAAACGACGATACAAAGTAGATTCACGAAAATCGCGTGCACGTGGAAGTCACGAGAACGAGAATCGAGGGATGAGAAAAGAAGGCCGCTCAAAGAATCACGATTTTTTTTTTTTTTTTCAATTGAAACATGTGGAAAAGAAAAACGGAACAAATGGTGTAATATTTGTCGGTAAGGCGTATCATAATTTATCGATGTGGGGTGTTGGAGGGGCGTATGGGGTCCGACGGGAGATAGACAGTGAGGAGGGGAAATGGGTCGTCGGCTCAGCGGTTGAACAGTGAATGAGCCTATACACCGCGCTACAAGCGGCGGTCGCCATGCTGAGATAACCGCGAACAATGACACACATCCAGCGGACGTGGTAATGTTATGCATTGCGAGACTATATCGTACGACGTACTAGTTCGCGCATCGCGACATGCATTTATCGAGCCGGCTCATGTACAGGGTGAATAAAAATTATGCGTTGCCGCTCGGTCGAATGATTCACGTTACTCAAGTTGGCGGCACCACAACGACAACTTACAATGAGACGAAAAAAAAAATAACACCATAATTAAATGCGAATTAAATGCTCTTGAATGAAAAAAGAATCATGAGAATCGGTCGACCCAATCTCGAGATATTCAAAATTTTCAAAATTTTAATTAAAACAATGGGTTGGCGTAGATACATATTAGTCTGAAATGAGCACCCGAGACTTTCGGGTTACTCAAAATGTTCATCACTATGCGTCAACAGCCTCGGAAGTATTAAAAGACAATTGAAATAAATAAAAAAATACATTAAGGGGTGATTATCGCAATGAGGGTTAGAGCGATAAATGCGCGAATAAAAAAAGTCACGAGCATTAAATTCAACAGGGATTGAGAACAGATGACGACCACGAACGAGTTCTTATTGTTATGGAATCTTGGGGAATAAATGCATCGGGTGCGGGTGGGGGTGGTTTTCTCGGGAGGGGTTGGAGCATTGAATATGAACTCAGCGGCAGCTGAAAGCTTCTGAGTTAACATGAATTTAGAGACCAGCTACGATTTTGGAGCTTGTCGGGTTCCTTATATATGATCCAGATGAGCTCAAAATTCGTAGCTAGTCTCCTAATTCACGTTTACTTAGAAGCTTTCAATTGCCGTTGTTTTTTAATTTAATGCCCCTTTTGAGAAAACTACCCCCAAATCGCTTTAAGCCCCATATCTAAGGATAGGAAGGAATTATAATTATAATTATAATTATTATTCAATCTATTGATTAATTATGAAGTTTATTTAATTTGTTTAGGTTAAAAAAATGTAGATATTGAGTCCAAAAACGAATTTCTCGAGACTATTTTGCGATTTGCTAATTACGTCAGACCCAAACTAAAAGAATGAGACCGGGCGAGCAGCGGCGCATTATTTTCATGGGCTTCGCAAAATAAAATACAAAAAAGTCCCCCCCCCCTTCCCAAAGCAAATAAAAAGTAACGGAGTCAAAGCCGTCACGAAATAAAGACTTGAAATGAAAAATTGAAGTTTAACAAGGTGTACGAGGGAAAAGTGCGAAAAATATGCAACAATAGGACTACTCCCCACTTCTTGAGGTTGGGAAACCTCAAAAATTTTGAATGGCGGAGTTTGACAGTAGTCTCGTAATTGCTATGCAATGAGAACCATGGGAACAATGCCCAGAAGCTCCCAGAATATTTTGCAACTGTATACGGAGCATGAGTCGCTCGCGAGGTCTGCTTTCTTTTTATTTATTTATTTTTTTCTTCGGTCGTCACGCACGGGGCTGCCTTCGTCTTTTGGGCATTTTTTTTTCGTGAGGGTTTTGTGCGAGATCCGCCAGTTGTCCGAGACCGTCGTTCCGGAACCGCTTTTCGTACACGCGGGATGCGTATACATCGATGCAACGGGTGGCGCGGTTGGGGCTTTTCGCACTGCGTGCGGCACTAGCTGCGTACGGTGGCTCGGTGAGGTCTTGGGAGAGGGTGTAATTTACTTCGGCTTGTATACTGTTACCACGGACTCGTGGACTCGTGAGCTCTCGAAGCATTTCCTGTCACTGGACTAAAGTGCCTTGTGTATATCATACCCGTGGTCCCATCCTTCGTGGGCCGTGCGAGCGAAGCGGCAAGATGGCGCGTATATTCGTTTTGTGAATTGAAAACCGCAAGTGCGAAGAGTTTGGACGAGATGGAATTACGCATTGCATTTGTTTGGGCGAATAAATCGATCTCGGATGGATTGGATCGATGATTCAATCGAGTTGGGTGATTTTATCGGTGATCTGGGTTATAGGATCATCCGTACGAAAATTGATTGAGGAAATGATAGAGAATATGATGATAAATATGTGACAATGGGTTTGAGAATTATTTATGTAAATAGACAATTGGCGAGAAAACGCAATAAATGAAATTTGGACTTCATAGATTTCATTTGTGGAAATAGGTGTTGACAGAATGGATTAATGTTGGGTATTATTTTGGTAATAATATATTTCCGAATAATTACTGTTCATTCTCGACCGCCACTGTCACATTTATTTTACCCCTTAGTCGCGGAAAAGGGTGGAAAATAAACTGACGGTTCTATGTAGAATGGAAAAATAAGAATTTATATTATTCAGCTCATTGATTCATCCAATTAGGACAAAAACGAGCATACCACCGAATTCTGCAATCGATAGCTATCTGCTTCATAAAAAATATATATTAAAACCCTTATTTATATTTATTGTAAAAGATGTTGACACCGAGAGTCCAATTTTCCATAAAAATATGTACCTCATCAATAATCTCCCTGGCACATGTGAAAATCACGAAACTCCACAGCGGAAGCGTCTATCGATGCGACTGAACCACTTTTCAGTCCATCGCGTAGCACTTTTCGACTCGTAATTACGCATTTCTAGACTGCCAGGCGCTACTTACATCGCAGCGATGCTTGTTTTCCGTTTACTATAAACACGTACATGTATATAAATATATTGCCCGTGTATCTCTCAGCCACGGCAGTTCGCCCCACTTCCGTTTCCGTTGATTCTCGCGACGACGCGAGAGAGGAAAACACCGAAGACAATACGAATCCCGTACATCGTTTCGTCGTTTCACGATGAAGCAGAGAGTACATTAATCTCCGTCGCGGGGAAAAATATCACCGAGTAATCCATTTCGTCGTCGTAACGCTGTCCTCTCTCATCCCTCTCTCGGTGATGCCGAGGGTGGCGTTAAAGGAAAATAAAATAGAGAACTTAGTCGTCCCTCATTTTCGACTCCGTTATCATTGCCACGTCATTGTGGACGCGGATGGCGAAGTGCGACGCAAAAACGTGACTACTTAGTGTGTGTTATGGTCCGTACTCTGGCATTGTGCTGCGTCCCGTGCGATGATTCGCGTAATCGTGATTGCGAAACCGAGTACACGACGATGAGTGCACCGGAGTGACAGCGAAATGGTTGATCAACGAGCAGAAAATATCAGACAACTGAGCATTCGATTTTCTTGACGAATAATTTCGATTGAACAATGCAGAATTATCAACCCTCTGGTGGTCGCCGGGGTCAATTTGACCCCGGACATCATTTTTCAAGCAAGGGCGGTGCGGAGAGGGGAGTTTTCTCAGGAATAAACACTCTGGCTCCTAAATCTTAATTAGATTGATTTCGTCGTTTCTCTGGAGAAATAAATATACTTTTCCAAAGTCCTTGTAACAAGTTATTAATTTTCTCTGAGAACTATATCTCGTGAATTATACCCTAAATTGTGGTAAAAAAATATCGAGAATTGAGAGAGTTATGCATTTTTGTAAAAAAGTACATTCTTTCAAATTATTGTTTCGTAAATTTTTATTAATAATTAAAATCTCAAATTTCAGGGGAGTAACAATCGTACATATTGCTAAACCAATTAATATCAATAAAAAGTGCGATTAATATAATTGACATGCATGAAATCATTCATAGTATTTTTTTTCCAAAAGCTTAGTCCACGAAAATGACCGTGTGATGGAAGGATTAAATATACTTTCATTTAATGAATGAATGCCCACCCCCCCGACTTGGACTAGCAGCCTCAACCCTCGTCCGTCCGGCTACGAACCAAACCCGCAAGACAAACGGAACAGAATGGACAGAAATAGAGTTTGCTAAGAGAAAATGTGTACATAGAGCGTCAAAACGCAACAATGGGGGAAAGCACCGCGGAAATGAAAATGGACGATAACGGGCGTGAAAATAATCACCGGATCTCGGTACGCCGCGCCGCGTTGTCCCTTGGTCTCGGTGTTTCTCCGTGGTCGCAGCAACGACGGCGATAATCGTTCCGCTATAACCGTGAATAATACATGAAGAGAGAACGACCAAGCGGTACGTCGCGTCTCTGGCCGCCGGGCGTGTGAGGTTATCGTCGTGTTTTTGCGTGACGGGGACAATATTTATTCCCGTACGAACGCGAACAACTCGCGTATGTACAAGCTTGATTCGGGATGTTTTGTGCCTTTGGGGGGAGATTCGAAAAGTGAACATTGTGCAGTCAAACATGAGTCGGAGTTGTTGCTTTTGTCACGTTGATTTACTTAGATATCGCACTCGCTATTGAACAAAAAGAAAAAGACGCATTTCATCACTTTTCCTATCGGAATAAATATTGATAATGAGTCGACAATGATTATTCATTTTTATTGTATTTATTTTCATTCGTGGACGTGACCAGAAGGCACGAATCGCTCTAGCTTTGTGGGCTTTTCTTCGAGAGTCGCCTGAGTCACGTGACGTCCCCGGAATCTGATAAATATTGATGATTGCATTAAATTTATTGCAGTTACAATTTTTCTAGACCTTTTCTTTGCAGTCCGTAGTCTACCAATTATCGTTTATTATTTTTTTCTTTGAATAATTGATTAACACAAAATACGATACAAAAAAACAAATCGACCCACGTATTACGACCCGACGAGCAGATTGCAATTTATGGTTGAACGAAGCTCACACTTTCACTCCAATATCCGTTGCTCGTCCTCACACACTCACCAAAAAGTTCACCACAAGCCATCGAGGAAAAAAAAAAGTTTTTTATAATTAACCTCGCAGTATACGCAATGCTTTCTCTATTTTACTACAATCTATTACAACGCGGTGACCCAAGCATATAGCAATTTTACTATCGTCGGTAGCGGCGAGCCATCAAGCCTACTTGTTCTATAATCTTGTTGAAGCTCTCAGCCGTCGCTCGCATCCGACAATAATGATTACGGTAACGAAAAATCCGTGTTCTCATTATGGACACCATACCGTTTCCACATCCCACCCACGTATCCTCTCTAATCTTCAGATTTTTCGCATCGACGCGCGTCGACGTGGAAAGTTTTCCGAGAAAAACTTTTCAATCTCGGATTTGGAAGCGAACCCGGAGAAGGCGCGAAGCATCAGTCACCGGAACAGCAATTAGTCCGGCTATGGATGCGTTGCTCTGCTGCTTCAAGATCGGTAATTCTCGTGCAAGAAGCAGCAGTTTTCATGCGAGTAAACTTCAAAGCCTCGCAATATTTTTACAACCCATTCGTCCGAATTATCTTTTTATTTACTTATATATCTATTTATTTTTTTTCATCCTAAATACAATTCGGCATAAATATCTTCACCATCGAGCGTTGCGTACGCAAATCGATCAAATGTGAATACATCGTCGTTGAACTCTGAGAAAAAAAAATTGTTTTAAGCGCAACCACTGTAATTACAAGAGCTGGAATAATGAGTATCTACGCTTTCTACCTGTCCCGACTCGGGTATACGTATAAATAAATTAAAATTAATTTTTCGTAACGGCATCTGCGCTGAAAATTACCGCTCGTCGCTTTTCTCTCTTATCCCCTCATCGCCGCACGTATGTATACAGAGGATAAAAAAATACACGCACCTGTTTATTCATCGCAATTCATATTCTTCTTAACGAGACGCAAATCGCCGGGAGAATGAATATAAAATACACACACGGACGCGCGCGCGCGTACCAATGCACACACAAAAATGTGCACTCGCGCGTGGGTACCTACACTGCGCGTGCGCCCGCGCAAAAAATGGATGATAGAAAGAGAGAGAGAGGGATGATGCGTGTGTATAGCGTCGATGTAAAAAGAGTTTGATCGCGGCTAGAACTCGTCGGATCTCTAATTCCGAAGACTTCGTTTCTTGTTGTCATTATTTCTGTTTCAACACTTAACTCTTCGAGCTTCTCGCAGGTTCGATATTACAAGCTTCGTGTTTTTTTTTCATGGAAAACGCACGGGATTTAGGTGATTCTTATTGAATACCATTGTCAAAGCGTTTGGTGTCTTTTGGCAGAATTTGAGCTCCCTAACAGAATTTCAACATTCCGAGTTGGCAACACTGCGGACAAAATATCTCGCCAGCAGCAGCAGCAGCAGCCGCAGCAGCATCGCCAGCAGCAACCGCAGCAGCATCAGCGAGTCCTACATTGTAAATAATCGAGGCTACTTCGTATGCGATGCATAATGTCACGTATAATCGTAGCAATAATACGACCCGGCACCAGGGATTCCACATGTGGTTCCGTTTCGTTGAAAAATTCATCGTGGAAAATACGTGCACGCGTACACGAGCTTCGACGTGTGGTAGTGGTGCGTGGTCCCGGGTGTATCGCCGGCCAATGGCGAGGGACTGTGTCGAGAGAGCCAGACACGAAGTAGCCTCCCCTCGGTCCCCGCCCGTTCGTGCGCGGTATTGATTAATACGATAATTATAACCAGAGGGTGGCAACAGGGTGGGTACAGGATCGTTCAAGTACGAGAGGCGCATCTCGTATACGCCTCGAAAAGCGCGTAGGCCGACGGAAACCCGTCCGGGCCTGCTTTCTCCCCCGCCTTTCCTCCCCGGATCTCTCGTCATAATCGATGTTGGCCGTTATTCCGTCGACGTCGAAGATCGTGCCGCGCTCACGTGTGTAGGAATCGGCACGTTTGTGGAAGATGCGCGGGTATTATCGGCGTCAGCGTATATAACCGACGATCGGGGTTTTCTCTCGGTCCGGGTTATGCGGAATCGGGTGAGTGTCCGTAGGCCGGTGCGATGTCGCCGGCCAGAAGAGAGCGGTCCTTGCTCCTCGTTAACGGGTTATTTGCATACCGGCGAACTCACCGATGGATCGTGCATCGGACGTAACCGCGTCTGTGCGCCGTGTATGTGAGGAGTACGTGCACCTGGATGCATTTTGCCGGATCGTCATATGCGGAACCTCGAAGGCCAACAGCTGACACGATGCGGAGCGCCCGGGGTTGGAATATGATATGGGTGTGGGACTCGTGTGTATGTACGTGTGTATATATCAATATTATACATATATGTTGTTCGGATGCGATGGCTATGCGGCGTATGCACTGCTGACGCAGGAGTACGCTGTGGGTATACGTGGATGGGTGTCACTCGTCTATACACGGGCTTGTACAACCGGGCGGAATCGATTTGATGTTCCGAATAATTGGAGGATGAATATGGGATATGGATGCGAGGACTGCACGATGCAGACGTGTTCGGTGCACTGTGGGTGAGCGTCCGAACGGTCAGGGGATTTGGGGAAATTATGGGATCTTTGAATATAGCGATCGCGACGACGCGGAATAAGACGTGGACGTGGACGTGGACGTGGATATGACGTGGAATAAGGGGGGGAAGGGTAAGATAGATTTTCGAGGACGGATTAGACGATGTAAAGCGGATAGAGTTATGGACGGGAAGAATTGGGGTAGAGGGTGGTTTAGTCAGGGTACTATGAGTCGCAAAACGCTCCCCTCTCGCTGCCTCTCTCAGCTTCTCTACCTTTTTCTCATAAAGTTATCTTAAAAATGATGAATTCGGTGATATATACGCTATCCTTCCTGGATTTATAAATTAAACTCGATACCGAGTTACAGACACCGAGTGTCAAATTGAAGAACGAGACGTGGCAGAGAAACAACGAGCGCCCTGCTCGAAGGGACGTTTGTACTAACTCCGGTGTTTCCATGGCTAACCGACGACGGCGTAATCGAGCGTGACTTTCTCAAGAACTTATTGGAACGTGACAGGATCGAATAAACGCAACGCTAATGAAAAAATGAAATAAAAACATTGCGGTTGTTCGAGGTAAAGAAACGAGCGAGTGCTAGGAGTCGTTACCGCAGGGTCGTTTGAGGTCCGCGGTCCAGGCGCATCTAACTTCCAACAATAAACAATTTTCCGTAACCAATAATTTTTATCGTATTGGTCCGTATTTTTAACGAGCCACAAACTCGTAATCGAGAATCTTTGGGATGTTTTACCGTTAATCTCGGAAAAAAAGATGTAGTTCTCTTTTTCTTTGGTCAACTCGCTGAAGTTCTTTCAGTGATTTTATAAGTCTAACGAATTAATATAATAAATTCTGGTCAAAACAATTATAATCGCCTCTTGATGGCCCATCCTTTTTGTTTGTAAATAAATAAATGAATAAATAAATCGATAATAATGATAATAGTAATAACAATGATGTCAATTATGCATATCGATATAATAAATTAACCCTGCAACTCTGTAACTCTCTCTTCGACTCTCGATCTCCGGCTCCAATCAATTGTAAATAAAACTCGTGGGAGCCTGACGAAATATACGTTCGTTGAATTAGGAGATATGGCGGGGGGAGGTGAGCCGCAGGTCGCAACGATAATCGTTCAATTGTCGAGTCCCCGTTGACTCGAGGCACTGATATGCGGTCCAAGGATCTTGACCCCTATTAAAGATCTCATAAATGTAATACGTATCGTGATGCCATAAATTACTCCTCGGTTAAGCACCGAATCATGACTTCTGTTACAGTCTCGACACCTCACGTTGCAAACCCAAAACAACAAAAGAATGAAAAACGATCGTGCATCAAGAAAAATAATCAAATAAATTGTCCAAAAAATAAAAAACATACACGAAAATATTTCACCAAATTTTCTCATCGTTCGCCAAATTCTATTTCAAATTTGTCCAAAATTAATGTTTCATTGGTATTCCAATGGGTGTCGGATAAAACGTGGCATCGCTGACACGAAGGATTTTCCATTTGAAAACTTCGAGTTAAATTGTACAGAAAGGAAGCTAAGAGACTCGGAGGGTAATCAGACAGGTGAATGCAATCTTGTCGTTGACTTATAGCAGTCACGTTTTGGTAGAACGTGCCTGAAGGGGGGAGCATCGAGGGAGGACGGGGAGGAGGAGGAGAAGAGCCAATTCGCATCGGCAACGACGTTGGTGGGAAACGAAAGACCGTATTCGCGCTCGACGAAGAAGAGATGGAGGCGAGAGGGGAAAAAAGCGAGACAGCGAATAATAATTTTCTATCCGTTTCGTGTCGTGTGGAGTGTCGACGAGTTCGCTCCGCCCTTCCGAACTTCGCTATTTCGTACCGTAGAACGACGGATTTCCGCGCACCGTGTAGATTCCGTCGTTTTACGTTTCCCCGGCGCGAGGTTTCTTGTTCGCTCGGTGGAGAAAGAGAAGTATCGCTCGGAATAGAGCGGGCGCGATGATATTCCGAGGAACGGTCGCTCGGATGATGGGGAACACGGGATTTACGGGTTTCAAACTTCTCTGCGCTATAACGCTACGGTTATAAAGCCGCGTTTCGGAGCACTCGGGTGATTAGATACACGCGTGAACTTTACCAACACTTACGATGAACGGAATTAACGGCCAAATTCGATTTTACGGAATTCTAATCGAGTCACGACGAAACATTGTATTTCAACGATAATCAATGTTGGGATGTGATTCGATTACACCCATTCGACACGTTACAAATATTGAAATCGTCATACTTGACATTAATCAATTTATTTATTCACGTTGATCTTTTATAATAATAATAATAATATTAATAATAGTGGTAATAATAAAAAAAATTTATTTATTAATTACCTCAACAAATAAATAAATCATCGTCAAGTTAGACAATTGAAATATTCTTAATGTGTCAAATGAGAGAAATAACCTAGATAATAATAATAATAATTCTTTTCATTATTATCATTATTATTTTTATTATCTAGGTTATTTCCCCCATTCGTCAGATTACAAATATTTCAATTGTCAAACTCGACAACGATTTATTCATTCATCGCAATGATTAATTAATGAATTTGTTTAATTATTATTACTATTATCATTATAAATACAAAAAAATACATGTAGTCCAGCTTTATTTGGAACATAATTTGCTCGTACATAATTATATGACACACACGATGGTGGAATATGGATGTAATTCACCACAAGTACGTATAGCTAGAAGGTGAAACCCGGTGGGAGCCCCGAGGACTCATTATCGTTAAGGAAATTGATTAATCTCGGGTATGCATCGACACGTGCGGAGTATATATACCTACTCGAGCCCATTGGCTCGATCGTGCCTGTTGGCTGGCTGTTGGGCTCTTGATTCCGCGAGTACGTGGCCTGTCGCTGCGGACCAACCCGATCCAACAGTCACTGGCCTCATCGCGAGTGTGGTCGGAATAACACCACTACCATTACCGGCGAACTTACCAACCGTGCGCGCATACACGCACACACACACACGAACACACACACACACGCACACACACGCACACACACGAAGGATAAGAGCAAAGTGAAACGACAGCGCAATCCAAGACCGTTGGGTACCGACGACGAATCGCGGGTTTCGGTTGTTGGCCGGTCAAAGACGTTTGGCCGTTGGACGGGGTCGAAGCCGGGGGACAACGCCGAGTGATTGGCCCGGTCCGGTAATCCCGGTGGTACCGGTGGTAGTGAGAGCCGTAATAACGTGGCAGCGGACGGACAGAGCGGTGGGTGCAACGACGGACGGACGCGGATGGAGGGGCATAAGCAGGAGGAAAACCGCGCCGCGGGTCAACGACCCCGAGGCTCGAGCAACGTTCTAGGAGAATAGCACTTTTGCAAGCGAATGTGTGTCACGTTTACCTAGCCGGTCGAGCCAGTAACGCCCAGCTGGCTATCGGGCTACCGCGAACCTCTCGCGCTTACTCACGCCGCGATACCGTCCGTACCCGAGTGGAAAAAAAAAAAATAAATGTATGTACCTATGTATATAGGTGTGTATTGAGTAGGGAGTTTTAAATGTGGAATGGGACATATGCCGTCTGTATACGGGCTCTGTACAATCTATAGACCGGTTGATGTACAATGAAAAGGACGGTATTTAATATTCATCGGCGATATACGATCAATATTTATTTCGAAAGCCGTCTACGTACGAATTGGGAATGAATTGATGAGTTGTAAATATATTAATTCCGATTTGTGTCGAGAAATATTTATTTCCCCACAGCGTCGATGTGCGATCGATGTATGTATTAATCCAAAAATTACTATAGTGAATAATAATGATATTATTATTATTATTACGATAGGAATTTAAATATTTATTTATAGATATAGTGTGATTGTCATTGGAGATAGATATTAATTGTATATCCTCGATGAATCTTGAATACTGTTCGTTGTGGTTGGGTTCGGTACACGTCAGTGCATGGTCTTCATCTCCCTCACTCTTTCCACGGTTGGATATTCACGTGAAGTTACGTTCGCTCGTAGCTATACAATATCCGTATCCAGGCAGAGTCTTACTCACGTGCATTCGAACACGCTGATTATACATTAAACCGACTTAAATCCGTTTTGCGCTTGTTTTGAAACCAGGCGAGATTTTGACCCCAAAGAAACGTTTACCGGGCGTCCGTCGGAACATCGAGCCTGGAACGACTGGATAATAATTTCGTTCGATTGAAGACACTCCAGAGCTGTCGGAGAAATAGAAATGGGAAATGGAAATACGTTGAAACGGTATTCGCGAAACAAATTTCTAAATAATTATAGAAACCTCGGAGTTCTCACGTGTGTTCGGTCGAATCGTTTTTCACTCGAAAACGTTTCCGTTGGGCAATTAATTATGCAATTTTTTCTTTTTCGTTTTGCGAATGGAAATTTTACAACGACGTTTCAATGTGTCGATGGAGAAAAGTTTGTGTTACGTGATTGTGAGTGACGTGACACGAGTCTGTATTGTTAACGCGTGCGAAATTTCGCAATCCATCCTGACGAAGGAGTGAAAATACGCTCGCGAACGAGTTCGCGGATTCTCTCGTTCATTATTGAAGGCGTGAGCGTCGATCGAGCGTTGAACCCGATTGTCCGTGTTGGGCGCAACGCCGGATTCTCTCTTTCTCTCTTGTCGAGCTCGGTCGTTATTAAACGTGACTCGCTTGGCCGACTTCTTCTCCGCTTCCTACATCTACAAGACCCCGGCTTGTGTATCCACCACGCACATACGTGTTACGTACGTTTCGAAAAGTTTTCGACGGATTTTCGAGACTCGAATTTTGAGACAATTCCGTAATTTACAGTCAGACAGGTTTCGTCACAATCGTCACAAATATGAGATTTTCAATAGTAAAGTTTTCAGGTTTGCTTTTTGGAGGTCATCGACACGTTCCGAAAGGTCATATGTTCGAATATTTTTTTTTTCCTTAACAGGAATTAAGATTTCCCAAAAATACAAAATTCGGAACTTTTTTTTGTCCCGAGTAAATAATAAAGCGAAATAAAAAATTAGAACGTTCAAAATGTCGGATAACGCGAATCGAAAAAATCCGAAAACGAAGTTCCGACGATCGACAACAATTTTCTCGTCACCTCCGGTTTTGTGCTATGAGCCCTTCGCCATGTCCTCATCAAATTATCAGCGACACGATGATAACAGCTGTAGCAAGATGACGAATAAAATTCAGAGGTGCACGAGAGGAATGGCAAAGACATTTTCTTAGCGTCCATGGCCTTACCGAGTTTCCGTTGACCCCGGGTGACCCCAGGGATAAGCTTGCAACCAGCAGCATCGGCACTTTCTCACTTTCTATCGTGCCCACGGACTATAGTCGAGGGAGCCACGTGAACTGCCCATAATCGGCGGTATTACCTCAAGACACGTACGAGTCGTTCGCAATAGCTTGGGAATAAGCCTGAATCGGCGTCGGTGAGTTACAACTACAGTACCTACGTCACAATCCCACACACGCGCACACACGTGCGGATCTATACATGCAAAACCATGGGATAAACGAACCAGTGACCAGCGTCGAAGGAGAATGGACTGGACACATTTGGAAATACACAGAAGGTATATAGAAGCCCACGAACATTATCACAGTGGTTTATGTGTACATCGTTCGTCTTATTGTAAACTACGAAGAGAAAGATTAATTCAGAAATATCTGGTCAAGTCACGTCGTCCGGATGACCTCCGGCCTCAATTAACGTCCACCAGAAGAACAGCAACACACTCGATGGACCACGGTATAAACGCCACGGGGATTTCGTTCCGTTGAGAATCTTGCGTCGGTGTCGTTCGACGATAGAAAAAGGCTGCTTCGGCCTCGACGGCTTTTGAACGTTCGTTCGATACATCGCGGATTCGAATTTTGATACTCGAAAAATCTTTCGATTCGATCGAAACGACGAAAAAAAAAGAAGAATAAATTTGTTCGCCGTGGCGGGAACGGAAAGAGAGTAGAGTTTGAGCGATGGACGCGTACGACACGAGACGACGATGAGGAGGCGAACGTGAAAGGCTGGCTCGGAAACCCGAGTCACGGTTTACCGTACGACTTCGGACTTTGCTAATCGAAGGAAGATTCGAAAACACATTTGAACGAGTCATTCTATGCTGGGATTCAAACTTTCTTCACTTATTTAACGTCCAGTAATATAAAATTAATATTTACAGAAGTTGTAAAAATAATTCCAGATAGTAATTAATTATTTTAATCGTGACTTCGTTGAAATGCAGGTTCTTGAAAATTGTGGTGATTGTGGATTTGCGTAATTTGGAAGCTTCGAGGTTTAGCGGTTTTCGTAATTAAAGTAGTAATGACAGGAATTATTGAAATAAATGAAAATTATTATTTTGAGATACTTGACAAGACTTCGACGAAGCTCCGGAGAGAGAAATAACCTAGCAACGTTGCACATCATCTCAAGGCATGAAAAAGCCGTAATTGATTTAAACAATTTTATATTTTCATATCAGCTTACGATAATCCGATGATATGTCCAAGCCAATGCGTTATTACATTTTTTTTCCGTTGAAATTGCGGTTCTTACGTTGGTTTTATTAAAAAAGTGAATTATTAAGGTTATCAAAAGATGTTAATCCACGCGAATTTCTCTGGCGCTCAGTGGAATGACGAAGCATGTACAGCCGGAAAGTGTAGGGCTAATGACATTTTGTAGGTACAAGAAATACATATAGCCACGAGTCGAATTGCTTTTACGAGCACCTGCCATCGCGCTGTTACGTAACCTGGACGAGCGTACAAAAGGAAAAAAAACGAGCAACGGGGAAGGGCATCGGGCTCCACATCGACTAGGACACAACTATGACTATATAAGGCGAAAACCCAGGTACATTAATACCACGATGATGACATCACTACATCGTCAAAAACATATTTAAAAAAGAAACAAAAAGAAACAATGAAACAAAAAAAAAGCTTTTAAAAAATGTAATAACAGGCTTGCAGTGACGATTAAGCAGGACTTGGCATATCCGAAAATAATGACGCATCAACCATGTGAAAGATAATAATATACAGTACGTTCTTTGCTAAACCCTCTAATCGATCGCGTTCAACTGTACTGGACAGAAAAAAATATCAATAACCCATCGACTCGAAATAAAATAATTATTTACGGTACTTGATTTATTCAGCGAATTATTATTTGCGGCGGACACTGTTGCATACAAAAAACGACGATATGCGAATAATCATCATAAAATGGTGTTTTTCATTGGAATGGAAGAAAAAAATTACGTCTAAATGGTTCATATCCGCATTCTACGTGAGATGAGAAGCACTACTGGCGTTCCACCTTGACTACTGGAGAACAATGGAAAAAAAATCTCTTGACTTTCGAAAAATTAGTGAATAGACTCGTACGTTGTTATTATTTCGAGCTAGCGCAATACGTCAAAGTTCAAGCCGAAGACGAAAAACAACATGAAAGTTTTTTCGTCACTATCGCATGTAACTTTCACGCGTGGCATGTCAACCACGTTTTTTACGTACGGTGTCGCATATGGTGTCTCACTGGCGCGACGCAACTCGGAACGTGAAACATATATCAATAATATATATTTAAACAATAAAACAAGTGAAATTTTCGTGTGTTTTCAACTGACAGTGATTAGGAAATTTTTATAATTGAGAATTACTCAGTAGAAGTTATTATGCGAAAGATACTCATAGTGGAAGAATAGTTCTATTTTTATTCTCTTATTTTAATTTCGCGTCGAAAAACAATTGCCTCTCTCTATATTTAATTTACATTTATCGTCAAGGAAATAAGACGATTGAATGATCATTTTTTTCCAAAACTGATTGATCAATTATTCTCCTGACTGAATTTACTACAGAATTGGTGGAAGTCGATAGATTAAATTTTAAGTAACTGCAAAGACCGAAAGGTCATGAAAATTTAACGCACTTTACCCTTAACTCGCAATCATTTATTCGTAAAGACGAGTATTTGATGCACCGCGAGTGAATTGAGAGAAATGTACGAGTATATTTTCAGAATAGGACCTTTCGTCGTGAATGTGGTGAAGTAGCGAAGCATCAACAGGCGACGGGCTATGTCCCCGTCCTCAGCAACCAGGCTATAAATTCTCGCGTTACGGCAGACAGTCCGGGATGTCGGGGGGGCTATAACTACGCTCAGGGACGTATACGATGAGACATCCAAGAAGAGGCACGGAGAAAAAGGAAGACGTAGGGAGAGAGAGAGAGAGAGAGAGAAAAAGGAAGAGAGAAAAGGAAAGAGATCTTTATCTTCCGCATCTCGCAACGATTACCGTAGGCCGTATACCTTCCCGGGCTTTCGACCGTTGAAGTGTATACGTGAAAGGCAACACAAAACCCAGAAGGAAAGGGTCGAGTAGGAAGTGACGATACCGTGTCATCAAAATACGTATTCGCAAAGATTTAAGAAACGCCGACGAAAATAAAAGAAACAAGAAATAAAGGCTCATAAAACTCTACACGTTCGTGTGAAACGTCACTTTATCCTCATGAGCTTTCAACGTGTAATCAGTCGGATATAATTATAAAAAACCAATCGTAAAATCGTGATAAACAGTTATAATTTTGTTGACGAACGAACGTCGTTTCGCGTGCATCGTTCTGATAACGGGGTCGGGTCCTCCATCAAAAAAACGATCATAAAACGGATTATTTTCGTGTTGAATTTTTTTTTAATTCCTCATCGCAACGATTTGGTGTACTAAAAACCGATGTTTCGTTTTTTTCGCAGTGCTCGAGACTTTTTCGTACAGGTTGGTAGTAAAGAAATCTATCCTGCCATTAAATCAGCGAGAATACTTCACACAAATACCATCCAGCCGATCAAAAATCAGAAATATTTACAATTACTGTTTACAGCAAATTTATTTCTAATCGTACGTTGACATTCCTGACTCTGGTAATAAATTTTTGCAACCGCACTTTAAACGCCTCGCTCGTATCAAAACCGTATTTCAAATCGTGCGTACGAATAAAATAATTCAGTATTTTTCTCCTGTCGGGTTAAAAATCGCTACATTGTAACAATTCGTAATGCAAGGCCCGGAAGAATTGCGAATAGTTACGAGGTAAAGCACGAAGCATTGGAAACGCGATTAATCCGTTGGTCGATCGTAAATCGGGTGAAAGCGCGTGCGCGTGCGGTAAGCTACCGGTAAAACGTAGTTTCTATTGTAACGCACGGCAGTTCCCGTACCGATACTGACCCGCGCAATGCGTGATCGCGTAAGCTCGGTAGCGATGCGGGAACGTCGCGAGGAACGACAATGTCCTCCGTGTCGTTGTCGTGACGAACCGAAGAGTCACGTTCGCGACGGCGTACGTACCATGAAAACTTGAGTAGACGGATACGCATCGTGTGCACGCTAAAGAGGATTGAGCGACGATAAGAAACGCTGCGTCGTATTTCAGTGACGAGAAAGCGCGGTCGTCGTACCGACGTCATTACGTTTTAGTATATTTAAAAATGCGGCATCGTCTGATTTATGTATATGAAGGTGGTTCTAATTTGGGGAATTTTCGAATTTTTATTGCGGCCAGGTCTCAATCGATTCTACAAATAGGATAAAAATTTGAAGACTAATTTGACCTTCTTAGTTTAATTCTTACTACGCGCTGATTCGAGACGAAGCTTACCGTTTGAAATGGATGTTATTTTTGTATTTTTCGGTAATCATATTGGTGGGACGACTTATTATTCCGGGAAAAATCAAGTACCATTTGAAATGAATGCATATGGACCCTATTTTCGGGGAAAAATATTGACTTCCCAGTCCCAGGGCCGAACCTGCATGAATTGGGTGATAATCGTCAGAGGAACAGTGTAAACGTGGCATGAAATTACCCATGTATATATTTTTGTATATACTTTTTTTTGTGAAAGTAGGGTTCAGACGACCTAACTTCATATGGTATTGGATTTTTTCAGGAATAATTAGTCAACCCACCAATAGGATTACCAAAAAATAGAAAAAATCGCATACATTTCGAAAGGAAAACTCATCCTCGAATCAGCGCGTAGTAACAGTTAGACAGAAAAAATCAAATTAACCTCAACAGTGTTCTTTGCTTTTTTTTTTTAATCGATCAAACCTCGCCCGCGATCGATAATCGAAAATGACCCAACTAAGAACCACCATAACATATATATCAATATGTGTATTAATTTTTTGCAGAACAAAAAATATGTTTGCCACGAGTGATAAAGAGTCCGAGATAAGAAGAGAAGAAGAGTTTGTTGACCCGAGATTAGCGAACTCGGTCCTTCTCAATAAATCTCAAAAATAAATATTCAAGACGTGTGACTACATTGTATTACAGTGTGTTATCACGACCGAGCTACTGTGCACGCGCAGAGATATATAATTTGTATACCGTCGTACCCGTCGCTATCTCCGGTCTTTTTTCTTTTTTTTCTCGACGTACCCCTTTTATCGCGAATGATTTAAAATGTCATCGCGAGCACAATTCGTTCACTCCGTGGTGCATGCGGTATGTCAGTGGCGTAGCGTGTGAGTAGCGTAGCGTGTGACTAGCGTATTAAATACTTTGTAAGAATCAACAGCATGAATATAAACCAGAACAGATGTGTAAAAATTTGGGCTCGACTTGTGATTCGAGTAAACGCACGATTGACGAATCACGAGACGTATTGAGCCTGCGACGTTTCAACGAGACCGGAAACAACAATAAATGCATCCCAATGGTTATACAATATTATTTTTATTTTATTTTATTTTATTTTATTTTATTTTATTTTATTTTATTTTATTTTATTTTATTTTATTTTATTTTATTTTATTTTATTTTATTTTATTTTATTTTATTTTATTTTATTTTATTTTATTTTATTTTATTTTATTTTATTTTATTTTATTTTATTTTATTTTATTTTATTTTATTTTATTTTATTTTATTTTATTTTATTTTATTTTATTTTATTTTATTTTATTTTATTTTATTTTATTTTATTTTATTTTATTTTATTTTATTTTATTTTATTTTATTTTATTTTATTTTATTTTATTTTATTTTATTTTATTTTATTTTATTTTATTTTATTTTATTTTATTTTATTTTATTTTATTTTATTTTATTTTATTTTATTTTATTTTATTTTATTTTATTTTATTTTATTTTATTTTATTTTATTTTATTTTATTTTATTTTATTTTATTTTATTTTATTTTATTTTATTTTATTTTATTTTATTTTATTCTTGCACAACCAGAGTTGTGCCAATTCCGCCGGTCGTACAGTAGAAATGGAACTGTGTTGGTCAGACCAACGACGTCATTTCAAGTACGATGCTCTCTGCCCCGACGATCGATGGCGCAACGCTCTACGACGTCACCCCGTCGAACAAAACACGGGTCTCAATATCGATAAGCTCGAAAGCACTTGAAAAAAGAGCCAACTACATTTCACGGCATTAAACACGATACCAAATTTTCTCTCAGATTTTTCAAGTACATCAATAAGATATAATCATAACATACGACATTCTTATCAACGATAATTATCAGTATATTACACAGCGAACATTTCAATCAGTATGAAAAAAAAAAACATGTATCAAGAAAAGAAAAAGAAATGTATTTGCATCTAACGTGTAAAAAATATGCAAACGAGATACGTGCACTTAGCATTTCCCGTTGGCCGCTTGTTCATCCTTGTTCGAGACTGTAATCGTTAACACGCGTATTTGCATACTTGCATCAACGACTATGTTCACACCAGTGATCGATATAAGTACACCGTTGTTATATATTTATCTACACACACACACACAGACACGCACGCGTGTATATACGGTCAACAGCTACGGGTGGCTAATGTTAGCCGTCAACCAATTCCGGTGCAATTATCGACGGCTGGTTCGGAGAGACGGAAACGTGGAATTGTCGCGGTGCTTGCTCGTGCTTGCGTTTATTTTCGAGACTCTCGGCGAGCACCGAGTGTCAAGACGTCGGCCAAGGCGCGGAGAGGAAGTGCACTAGACTGAAAAAAACTCTAACAGAAAGTTTGAAACAAAAAAAACACACACACAAACACGCCTTTTGAACCAATTTAATGTACCGAGACGGTGGTATTAATTAACAAAGACGAACATAATGCAAAAAAGGATGAAAAAATTGCGAGCTTATCGACCAGCGATCTGGGGAATCTCTGCTATGCATTTTTCTTTCTGCATCACAATTTTGCTTATCTTTGGATTCTTTTTGTGACTCGTAATTGAGAGAAACTTTGTTCTCGTCGGGTTGGACGAAGCGTGTAAGGCTCAACGCACGTTAAGCTCTTGCCAAAATTGGCTTCCACGTCTTGACATTCATCTATTCCCGTTGGAAGCCCTCGAATAATGTAACGAGGCTAATTATTCTACGCTGCAGCAGCTACTGTCGTTGCGACGTAACGCTGGCGAATTGATAGACAGGAAACGTTGGAATATATATTGTGTGCGTGCGTGTGTGTGTGTGAGTGTGCGCGTATGGATAGGGAGCCGATACCGGTGCTGCTTTCCACACGAGTCAAACATATATCATACCATTATGTACCGTACGTAGTTGTTCCGTCAGTTCGGAAAACAGACAGGCAAACGTAGCGAGTACTTAAACCGCAATGGGAATTCGTGACACTCCGATGAACGTTTCCGGGAACACCCGGTATGTGAATAATCGGCGGATGAATTGAAATGGAACGGCGGGTTTCAGTTATTAGTTTCAGTCATTTTTTTCGGCGCTTGATTCAGCTATGGAGGTGGAACAAACCATGCTAATCATTGTCCATCGATGACGAATAGGACTGATAACGATCTATTGATTTCAGGAATGTATAAAACATTCTTCGAGAAAATAAACAATAATGAAAGACGTGAAAAAAAATTAATGCATTTTAAATTTTTCCTCAGAATCTTAGGTAAACAACGCTCTATGGAATAAAAGTTCACATAAAAAAATTTGTAGAAAATCAAATTTTTTATAAAAAAAATTTAACGATGAAATATGGCTAACGCCGATGGGTTTCCCGTGGGAGGGTTTCGAAGTTGGGCGACGAGAAAACGCGCTTGTGACGGACGGATGGTAATTAGATGGTAGTTGCCTTCAAAGTTGCATTATAATTGGAGGTGGAAGGCGCTCCCGTTCTTATTTCAATGTACTGTGTTAGGAGAGTTAGTCGCTGGCACGCCAATTTCTTTGTTTTATTTTTTTTCTTCATAGCAACATCTCAGTACACGAACGAGATGTTGCTACGAAACTTTCTTTATACTTTAATTTTACTTATTATTATTATTTTTCTGTTTTCAGAAAAGTTATTTTGGGTGAAATTTCCATTTTCGCACAGTTTCCACCTCGCTCGTCACAGGATTATTCCGCATGAAGCGAAAACGCAAATTTTGTAGGACGGAGTGGTGGAAAGTACTGGCAGAGGACGCACGCATAGCACGAGTCACGGACCGACAGTTCGCTTTAGTTTCCGGTCGTCACTCGCTACCGGAACTCACCCGTCACGTGATCTAAATTAACCACCAGGCGATTCCGTTTCCCGTCCTCTTGAAATTGATCAACTTTTTTGTTTTTCCATTTTAATAAAGGAGACGTTTTTTAATATTTACAGAGTTCTGCATGGAACAGTGAAACAAAACAAAGTTTCAAATTCGAACCAAGCACATTGCTTCATTACTTTTATGATTCACACTATAGATAGCATTTTTTTTTAAAACGATGTTGCTCAGTTGTAGTTTTCTCATAGCGGAAATATTTTGGCATTATTTTTTCGTTGTCAATTTCAGTTCCAGCTGCAGTTTTTTCCAAATCTTTTGCAGTAAAACGTTTTGTCATTTTTCTCACAGCTCCAACGCCTGACGAACTTTCAACTTGATGCAATATCCAGCTTTCCCATATAAACTTTCATTTAATTTTCAACTAAAATCTTGAAAAAGAAAAAAATGTTCACTTTACGGACACTTGCGCCAATTCCAATATTTCCAAAACTTTTTCCGAAAGTTCTGACATTCACCAAAGAGCCAACGTCTTGCCGAGTTTAAAGTTTCCCAATTTTCTACAGTTCATTCGAGTCCCAACATTATTACAGTGTACGACTTTTCTTTTCATTTCCAGTCTTTTAAAATGATCTCTCGTTTGAAGTTTCAAGTTTTTCGCTTAAGTTCTGTAGTGTCCGTATATTTCTCAAGTATTTTTTTTTTATCTATGCCAAATAAGGGTTTATCCCTCCCCAACTTCCTCCTTCATTAGCTTTCCGTACGGCGATTGTATTCCTATCCTTCCAGCCCCCCCCCCTCCCCTTACTATCACTCAGATATTTTATCTTTTTTTTCTGCAGATGCATTTGACTTCTCTAGCAAGCCACACTTCGTTCTAGCGTCGCCCTCCTACATACCAACTTCGTCGACGTTCCTCTTTGCTTGTCAATCCCTTCCCCTACCATCAATTAAAGAAAAAAAACCCTTTGGGAACAATCATACTCGTTATTTCTCCGAGAAAAAACAACTTTAATCATTTAATCAAGCCAGCCCCGAGAAGAACGATCTCAAGCCACAACCATCTCGTCTCATTGACCTCGACACTTCCCAATCTCAAGGCCAATAACGAAAATTCCAGCAACGCGTATAAAAATACAAAAAATTAAATTGAAAAAACATAAAGAAACGCGTGATTCCCGTTGAAAATTAGTGCCTTTCCGCAAAAGCGTTGCATTATGATTGCAGCTGTAGACGATGCGAAGTCTCGCCCCGTGCAACTGTGGGAAAAGTCCTCGCTCGCTGACCCGTTTTAACAAATGTCTCATTATCGTCCGTACGCATACGGCATGCGAGTATCAAGTACAGAGTTTTCCGTACGATATCCGTCGGGATGACCGGCAACGCTTCGGTGATCGCGCGGCACACCGCCGATTCTCCCGCATCGGTACAGTACTTACGAATCGCAATGCACCAGGCAATGTCTCGCAAATTATTCGCTCGGCGTCGGTCTCGTTTGCATAAGAGATGGTTCGTATAATTATGGATTAGCTTAATTAACTCATACAGATATAATGCCACGGCTCGGCTGTTGGTGATTACTGAAATCGTCTTAGCTATTATTTCCAACCGCTGTATCACCGCAGCAGTCTGAAAGGAATGAATAAACATATCTCGTTGCAATAATTAACGTCGTGTACAATCAACCGCGCGGTCTCTCCATCACACGATGCCGACTCGAACGCGAGGACAACGACAAAAAAAAAGAGCAATCGCATGTTATCCGAGCCAAACCAATGGTTATTATCGGAAATCGATCATCCAAATGGGATAAATTAATTGGTAGATACTTTTTTTTCGCAATTTTTTTTTTCAACGAACAGATGAGCGCGGACCGTTTTATTCGATGTACGTTGTTTTGCCGTAACAAACGAGAATACTACGTGAACGTATGGTTGTCTCTTGTGCGCGTCAGTTGTCGGTTAACGAGACGGAAGGAGTGGATGTCACTCGATGCACTGAAGAGAGAATTGCGGGGCGACGTCGAGAACCCTGAGAAAAAGAAATCGTACTTATGAAACGTCCATCTCCCTCCGCCCCCTTCGAGGTCCGGGGAGGCGGGGGTTGCTTTTCCGGTCGAGCGAAGAAAGTGTCCCCGGAACTTCTGAAGAATAGTGGAACGTAAAAAAAGTGAATAAAAGCGTGAAGTAAGAGGAAAATAACGGACACGAAAAATACACAACAACGAGGGCGGGAGAGAAGAAACGAAGGAGGAGAGGAGGGGCGGCGAAGGAAATAGATATTTCGCCGAGACTTTATACGAGGCTGTGAGTTATGGGCGTTGCGTACGATGCGGAAAAGGAAGGCTCGAGTATATCGAGAGGTATCCCACTGCATATAATCTATAGATATATTTCTTCATCGCTATGAGAAAAGCGAGTGAAGAAGTGTTGCCAGAGCGGCAGGAAGGCAAACGAGGGAAAAGAATGTCGAGGGGTGGAAGGCCGCGTTATATCGCAGCTCTCGAGGACAAACTTTGCAGCGGGTAGGAAGCTAGAGATCCACGAGTGCACGCCTCGAGATGCGAAGAATGAGAAAAAAAGACAAATGATGATAAGTATTAAGAGAAAAGAAGAATGAGAAGAAGAAAAATGGCAACTTGTGTTTTTACTTCGAAAGCCAACGGCGAAATTTGTATTTTACATTGAGGCATTAGTTAGCGGTAATGAGACAACATTTCTCTGGTACGTATATCGTCGTACTGCTTCTCATATTACGTAATACATCCTGATTTATCAAGTTGTCTCGTTATTTCCGCCATTTTCTCGTGAGATCCGAGCATCTCGTTCTGTTGCTTTCCGGCATCGCGAAAAAGGGAGATACAGACGCCAGGTAGAGAGCGTGGGGCCGTTAATCTTTCATGATGGAAAAAAAAGGAAATAAAATTGTATAATACGATTTCTTTTTTTTTATTGTTGAGAATTAATGACAAAGAGGTTGAAGCGAAGGATCAATGTCGATACAATGACGTAACGACGACTTAGCCATGCTCCAATTACACCTGCATTTATATTTTCAATTATGTTCACTCAAGGCCCGTGGATATCGTGAAGATGTAATAGGTATTGTCGAGGTTACAATCTAGTTAGAGTCCGTCAACCTCGACAATTCCTTATTCCATGTGAAATCGTACACACATCGGAGTAAAAACTCTTGCAATAATAATAAGGTGGAATAATTGTACCGGGTGTTTCCCTTAAAACGCTCATCCAAATATAGTCCCAGATTCAGCGTTCAGGGCCTCTATTTAGATTTTATTTTTCCAATTGAAGCCCTGGCGCTTTTTTAAAATGAGAATTGAAATAATAAATAAATAATTTTCTTCTTGCAAATATTATTATTATTATTATTATTATTATCATTGTCCTATATATTTATAATTCGTTACGACAAGGAGAATAATTTTTCATTCCACATTGTTCTACTGTCGCTATATTTAAAACGAAAATAGCCTTTCATCGATCGAATAAATATTATTTCAAGATAAATCTTAATCCATTGAGAAGCCCATGATTCAGACACAACATGAGAACCTTAAGATAGCAAAAACCAATTGCGAGGCCATGGTCTATTCAACCCGTGCATGATAGCCCATCAATGTGAAAGGAACGACGTCGGTCCATGCAAATTTCCACGATCTGCGACATTGTTTCAAATAATTTGCACATAAGACTCAAATCGGCAACGACTGTCCGACCCCAAAGGTTCGTAACGAAAAAAAGGTCTTCAACCCACCGCGCACATCAAAAAAGCTTCGCAACCATCGGTGCAATACGCGAACCCAATTCGTCCACGTTTCCAGCCGGGCCATTATAAAGACCGACCGGGCAAAACCAGCACGCACGAATCAACCCGTAGCGGGTGATGAAATTTACGAGTCGTCGGTTCAATGAGAAGACACCCTCCGGGCTGTCGGTCGAAGCGAATCAACGAACAACGACGGCCGACGACGACGACGGACCGCGTTCTTTCTTTACGAACAATTTGCTTGCACCGCAACCGCGCTGGTTTACGAGTAACCGACAATCAACGCCGGTGCGGCGTTTCAACACGAGCAGGAACAAGACGAATAACGAGACAAAGAGACACAGGGCGCGCGATGCTGGGCTCGGAGGGTCTTGAATTTTCAACCGCGACAGAACGAAACTCCGACGAGAAGTCATTCGCGACAGATTTTTCTCACCGAGTGGCTCCGGGCGGATTTACAAACCGAGGAAAGAGCAGAGAAGAAAAAAACAATGGCAAAAAAACTTGGAACTCTGCACTTAAGAGGTTCAACTAGGTAATCCCGATGCACCGGTGCGTACTTCTTATTTCCGGATTTTTCTAAGCTCCTTGGCTCTCAACTTTCATGGACTCTTGAAGCTTCGGGTGAGAATACGATTTTTTTTCTTTTTTTGGGGAGACGCGGGGTGGGGGGGGGGGGGGGGGGTCGATTTAGCATTTAGCGTGACCACCAACCGGAAAGAATGAGGGGAGAGAACCAACTGAGAAAGATAGTCGGAACGAGTACAAAGTAAGCATGAGAGAAGAAAGCTTCGGTTAGCCGCTGATTTCTCGAGGACTTGCGGTCAGGTTTTGCCGACCGAGTAGAAAACCCCAAGATGTGTTCAGGCCGTACCGCGCAATGGGCAATTGACGACGGGGCGAAACAACCTTCAAGGTTTTGCTCGGTGGTCGAGACAGCTGTCAGATCTGACGAGATTGACAAGACGAGGCAATTGCGCGCCGGTCGTTGGGGATTAAATGCGTTACTGCGAAATCGCATTCGAGTGAAAAAGTCCGTGCTGTGGTCAGACGGATGAAGCAGAGAACCATAATGTCAACGTTACTCGTGCGCCGTTTTGACAGCCTCGCCCTCGCAATTGCCAAAGTGGAACTGTAGCTTGTTTCGTCGGTGTTGCTTGGATCCGACCACCGAGTTTTTCCTTATTATAAAGGGGCCATGATTGTAATTCTTTTTACATTTTTAAGGTTCCATGGGCGCCTTTATTCACAGGTTTATTTCGAAATAAGAAATATTGCAATAATAGAACAGTATAAAATAAAAAATGATTCTTATTATTTTGACAAAATGATAAACATATAAGACAAATGAGAGAAAAATAATAATTTCAAGGCGAGAATTATTTATATTGATAATTTTCATTCATGAATTGGAAGAGCCGAGTGAGTTTCGGAAAAATTGCCGTTGCCTGTAAATAAAGGCCCATGAGCTACCAATTGGAAAATAATAACCCAAATCTAGGCCAAAATGGGCCTGTATCTTGCCTCTTATCGGAAAAACCCGGCACCAAATGCCACGAACCAACGTGTCGGTTAGAATAGCAAAGCACTCGAGATTGAACGGCGTTGATAAGGCAGCGCGTGCACTTCCCGCGGCGATGATTCGCCGACACCTCGACGTTGAGCTCGGTGGCCTCTTGTTAGTTCGTTCCAGCAACGCGATGCACAATGCCACGACTGCCACGAGTATTATGCAATGATCGCCAAAGTGGGATACGCGCGGGCTTCACACGGGCGTCGCGCGGTGCCGAAGGTTTTATAAATTGGCGAACAAAGAAACGCGCGAAACAATTAGAGCCAACGAAGCGAATAGTAGTGGACGGTGATGCGGTATTTCATGTTTTGCAATGCAATGTAATGGCCCGGAATGACCTATAAATCGAGCTTACATTGGGTGGGGGTGGTGGCAATGGCGGCGACACGGGGACGAAGGGAAGTAGAGGATCGTAACGCGGTGGCCACCACGTACTTCATTGTCCACGATTAGGGTCCGTTGAGGAAAAGAAAACTCGACTCTGATTACTCACTTCCCAAGTAAAACAACAAAAAAGCATGAAACTTCGTTCTCTTCAACTTTGTCTGCTTTATGATGTCGAATTTTCTCAAAGTAATTGCCACTTCGTTTCCACTTGAATTTGGTGCAGTCTGGTGGAATTTGTAGACGAGCACGTTCATTTTTCTCGGAAGAACGGCGGGTAAACAGAAACCCCGGGCAAATCTCGGCAACGAAGCTGAAGTAAAATGAAGTTCGGGTCACGTACTTCAAAGGGTTATTTTTCGGAAAGAAAAAACAAGTGCGAAGGAACGCGAAGCGTGAGATCTAAGGAAATAATTAATGCGCATCATCGTCGTGTTAATTAGTGATTGCTGTCAACTTGAATTTGGCGCAGTCTCGTGCAATTAGTAGACGAACAAATTTTTTCGATAAAATGGCGGGTAAACAACGACCCGAGCGAATCTCAGCGACGAAACTGAAGAACCACGATATTCGGGTTGCGTTTTTCGAAGCGATTTTTTACCGGGGAAAAAACGCAAGTGCGAAAGAACGCCGAGAGTAAGATCGAAGAAAATAATTGGCGGGCATGAGTGGGCGTAAAAGGTTTCATGGGGCACGTTCGTAGCTAGCCGGCTATGAGCCGTTGGGCGAGAACTCCCGGCGATCTCGTGAGTCTTTGCTGGGCGTTTCGCGTCGAAAAGCCGAACGATTAATCATTCCCGCAGTGGTCCCGCCACGGCGCTCCTTCGTTCATGTACCGGGAGGACGAGGAACGCGAGAGCCAGGGAACCGACCAACTCCCCCCCCCCACAGGAACGGCCGGGTACGTTCGTAAAGTGCGCTCCGCGTCGTTATCTCGACCTGGAGAACGGTATTAGCGTTGTATGGCCTTTGGCGAGACCGAAGAAGGGAGAGGGCACGAGTAAACAGGGCGAGACGTTGGAGCGAGACGTGGACGAAGGGAGGAAAACGAGGAGGGAGGAGAGGGGGATAAAAGAGGGTAAAGCGGTGTGTGCGTCGGGTCGGCAACCCTCTCGGACCCCCCTAATGATAATTATATTCGCATTAGGGTTCGCGTCCCGAGTCATCAGCAGCGACTTGTGCGTCGAAGTTAGCCATATACATAGCAAACTTAGAAAAGTCGTGCTGTGGTTTATCCACCAGCATCGCGTCGGTCGTGTGAAATTATTTTTTTCCGAATCGTTTCGACCCTTCGCCGCGTATACGAGAAAACACGCGGAGTCCTAGCCCGGACTTGGACAACAATTCTACGGTTCGAGCGGTCCTGACGAATCAGAGGGTAAGACAAGATATATATTCTTCACGACCTATCCACACATTTTATCCACTCCGTCAATAGCTCTCCAAAGAATTCTTTCAATTTTGCTGAGAATGAAGAATTTTAGACGGTGAATGGTTCGAACTCGAACGATGTCCGGTTGTGAGAGCCAAAACGCTCGACGGAAAAACGGAAACAGCATTATAGTCACGTCGGTCCCGAGTATGCGTACCGGAAGGGCTTCCCGCTTTTCGAACATTTCGCAACGTTGTTACACAATTCTTTCGCCACAGTTAAGGCGTCGTGAATTGTTCCGTGAGAATCCTTTTACGGGCTATCGCCGTCGTCGGCAACTCCGAATTCAAAGCCATATTGGATGAGAGCGAAGCATAGCGTTGCGACGGGCAACAAAGGACGATCCCGGATCGCCACAACAAAGTCGAAACATCGTAGCTAAGGGACTTTGTTACCGCCATACCTATAACGCGGGCGTCCGTGAATCAATGCCAATTTCGACGTGCAACCGAGCCAGCAAGTGGAAACGTCGTGCGCTGGAGTTCGAACCAGCCAACGAGCGTTACACCGGTCTGGATCAAGTTTTGCCTTGGATGGCGAATATCTTCGCAACCAAAATCGTCGCACGAACGGAGAGAACCGCCGAAGCCAAGGATTAAATCCAAGGACGAAGGAAACTTTGTGTTGGATATATGCGGCTTTACCAAAAGCCGCTCTCTTCGTCTCCTGTTCCGTGTTCGGTCGGGGAACGTTGAAGGACCTCAAGAATTTTGAGCTTCGCGCGAGTCCGACTCGTATCTCAAACGTGAAGTCTCAGTCTTGCGTTCGTTCCGCGTATTTTCACAGCTGTGGCCGTCCATGCGCTTCGTTTCGAATCAGAAATATCGAGAAAGTTTCCAACCAATGAGCTTTAACGTTATTTTCGTCAAGCAAAAAGGTACCGCGTTGCCGCGAGGCCAGTGGTCGATGAACCCCAACACAAACGTGCTCGGATATACCCGCGAAATCGACTGCAACGATGCAACCGACGTGCATATATGTGTATCTACAATATATGCATGTATACACATGTACACACCGGCTGAAAACAAACCGCACCGACGTTTGCATAATCGCAACGCTAATATTAGTGTCCATCCGCATCCGTTTGAAGCCATTCCGACGGTATTTAAAATTCTTTTCTCGATGACTCAATCCACGTGTAAGGACATGTCCTCATCGAAGCGGCTGGACTTTGAAAGGAAACATAAAATAAACGTACAGCAGTTGCGGCTTGAAATTATTTTTATTTTCTTAGATCAATAATTTATTTTATAACCGCGACTTTATCCTATTTATTCAGATTGACTCGTAGAAAAAAAAAAAAGAAGTTGTTCTCTCCGATTATGGTTGCACCTAAGTTCCTGGTTCTACAATCGTGACCAGATAAGTTCACGACTGAGCCCCAGGTAGGTATACATGCGCGTGTACGGGGTTTGCTCACAAACGCGTCGTACATTCACGCGGCTTGCACAATCGTTTCGGACGCTAATATTAGAACGGTGTAGCGTGCACCGAAGCTTCGGTTGCATCGTAAAACGGGGTATTAGGGCCGCGTCCAGACGCCGTGCGCGACGTAAACGTTAGCATGAAAGCAAACCGTTTCGTTCGACGGATCTAGGATAAGACGGTATATAACGTCTAATGCCCCTCTCGTCTTTGGAAAAGCCCGTTTCCCCCCCGAGCGGACGAGGTAACCCGAGCGGAATAGTGACGAGGGCTGCACTTTAGGTTGGCCTATCTCGCGCACTCGGGTCGTCAAACGAGCTATCGCACGGATAGGCGTTACGAGATACGAGCTCGTCTGAGCGTCTTGACTCTGATGCGAAAGTTCACCGATGCAGACGGGCGGAAGGGGGGGGGGCAGGCAGGGTCATTTCTCTGGGGGGGTACGTAAAATTCGATTCGGGATGAATCAACGTCGTGCGAGGTTAAACTTGATCGTCGTTAACCCTCGCACGTATCATTGGGTACGTTGCAGTCTGTCGGAGGATGGGAAAGCCGGCGAATGTTGATGAGAAGACAATTATTGTACTTGCAACATTAGTGGAGCGGTTGATGGCCGTGAGATTTTGGCAAAGCATCGAAAGAAAGGATTCTGTAAGGACCGATCTGTGGAAAATATTAGGTCGTGTAATAAGTTTCCGCCGCTTGTGTAATTTTTTTTTCCCCGCAATTTTGTGGTTCGTTAGGTGAAGCATGTATGTGTGTATGTGTGTTCGCAAATTATTTTCTTGCTCTACAAACTTATCTGCTTCTATTTTGCAGTTGAATAATTTTTATCAATTTTCGCGCTTTAAAATCGAAGTTCCAGGAGGCTAAAAAATTCATTTCTGTAACCACGAAGGAAGGCGGAATAAGCAGATGTGGAAAATTAATTTTTTTGCCTCCTGGAACTTCCATTTCCAAATCCTGGAAATTAATTAAAATTAATTAATTCGATGAACAGATAGGTTAGGAAACAGATAGGTTTGTCGAGCCTAACAAATCACATTTCCGGAAAAAAATAAAATACAAAAACGGCGGGAATTCATTATACAACCTAATCCGAAGACAGGTCTCTGGAATTCAAGACAATACACAAAAGTTGCCTCTAACACGTCGTAGAGGCTCTACCGCGCCGAGTTCCCGCAGCCGGCGCTAGATGGCTACGGCGCTCGCTGTCTCTCGTAATTAAAACGGACTCTCAGTTCTGCATAACATTGGCACCGCGACAAATTCGCAATCGGACGACGAATTCGGGTCCCCACTGAAAAATAATTCGCTCATAACAAACGAGATGCAATTCAACCCCCAAAAAAATCACCTCCACCCAATTTCCACTGAAAAGTAGCATTATCTTCCGCCGAACCAACACCGAAGCGCACAACCTCAACGCCAAAAAGTAAAATATTCTTGTTGCGATGGAAAATTCTCTCATCACGAGATATCGAACGATTTTCCGGTACACCGCTTTCGCAAGTAGAAAGAGCGACGTAAAATAATCTGCATGTGAAGTTAATGGAAGAGCTTTCGCAGTCAGAATTCGAAGCGGAACGGGAAAAACGCGACGGTTGAGTAGTGTCGGTTAGTTACTCGGCAACATCGGCGGGGCGGAGGCGTGTCTCCGGAGAGTTTGCCGAGCACCTTGCTGTGTGTACGACACAAGCAAATTTTTATGCCCCGCATGACGTTCGAAAAAAAAATGAAACGTTTTCAGAGCTTGCCAGCGTCATTAAACTGGCAAGAGCTCCGTATCTCGGACTTTTACGAGCATCAGCGGGTAGCCGGCGACCCAGAGGATATGGACGAAGCTAGATGGCGGGCGGCGAGGGAGGGGACAAGGGGGGGGGGGGGGGCAGCAGGCGGTTGTCGAGCGAAAACTCGTCGGCGAGTATAAAACGGTCTGGCAGTAAAATAATGAACACGAACCGTGTAGCTTTATCATTGAGTAAAATGTCTTATGGCCCTCGTGTAGCAACTTACATATTACACGGATATCAGAGACTTCGCTGCGCGTAAACGTTTATTTTTCGTCCCACTTGGAAATGCACTTAAAACTTTTCTCGTGAAGCGAACGGCAGGGAAATACAACAAAAAAAAAAATTACGCTTGCGTATTACCGAGCTTACCGTTATACGAAGAGCGCAGTCGACATTATCTACGTTGTTCACGCCTCGTCTATATTGCCCAGACTCATAATTCGCCTTGTTCGACGCACTCCATGCGATTTACCGTTGTAGTTTCGTTTGACGAAGACGAAAAAATATATGAACGCACTTGCACCGTGTATTCGACCCGGATGACAGCCATTCGACTGTTTTTTTATTCGAATGGTGTGCAGATGAGATATTATTTATCGCACGTTACGCCATTTTCGGAGACTCGCGAATATTCGCTGTAAATATTTACAATAAGTACCAATTGCTCTGAAAAATAATTATAAGAATCTCGTTTCGATTCTCAGACGATAATAATTCAATTGCCACCCTTTTCAACGGATACCAAAACTGTCGTGTACAATCACTCTCGCATTGCCACGTAGATCATAAATTCCAATCACTCCGAATAATCGTTCACGTTTCGACGTCGTCGGCAAACTTATTGTAATTAATTTTGTCGTCACATTGATCATCCGGAAGCCTTGAAGGATTCATTTCGCTCGGCAATATCGATCATAAACCATTATTCCAATAACCGTCTCATCTTCAGTCGCCCGAAAACCGTCGCACAAGTGCGTATCCGAATAAATACAAATAATAATTTCCTAAGAGCAATTGATCACTCCGCTCATTGAAAGCCTTTGATTTATCGCAACGAGCTCGAACGATATACGCTTTCAAAAACCTCGAACGTTTCATATTTACAGTTCTTCCATCCTACCAATTCCTCCGCAATGATACCGTGAAGAATATATTTGCGCGCTGTACGCATCGATGCAGCGCATAAATTCATTCGGGACCGCGGAACAGCTCGTCAACGTTTTTTTATTTATCTTATTTTATTTTCTTCTTCCCTACGAAGAGCTTTCTCTTGCGAGGCAGCCTCAGAGCTCTCGGTACCACGCCCGTTTGCTGTTTCAATTTAACTCATCCACTGCCGAATCAACGATCCATTATCACGAACCCCATTACTCACGGACCTAGCGCCCAAGCACGAGCTTCCGCAAAACCAATTCAATTCTCCACTTTTTAACCTTCGCTTACTTCTCCACTCAACCTTCGAGCTATTTCTTCACGAGCACACACTTGTGCCTCCCTCATCTATTTGTTGTCTTTTTTTCTTTTTTCTTTTCTTCAATGTCGAAATACCGTATATTATCTACTCGTGACGAATCGATTTGATGTAGCTGAAACGGAAAAGCTGGGGGGGGGGGGGGGGGGGGGGGGCTTTCGCAAAGTGCATGCGACGACGAACACGCTAGCGTCTCCATTCTATACCGTCACGATTCTCGTTTACGTATTCTCAGCGACAAACAAACTCGGAATAACCAGTCTCCAGGTGGGCGAGGGTATCGATTTCACGTCCGTTAATACACGTACTATCCAATTCCGTCTTACGGTGATGTGACAACGTCACGCGGTTGTGTGTTCGCGCCGAGTGGACGAATCGACGGAGAGAAAAAATTGATGAAAAAAATAAGAAAAAAGAAGACGGAAAAACGATGGAAACGCAGAAGAAGCCACGAGGTAAGAGAAAACGATCGAGTCAAACGTGAAACACGAGGCAAGCAGTTGAGTCACCGTTGGAGACACCTCAATCGTGCAAAACGATGCACGCGATCGATTCGTTCGAAGGATATTCGTCCTTGGGTACGACAACGGTGTTTCGAAGAAGTCATCGCGCATTTACTTATCGATCCGCGAACTCGTGCATGTGCTCGAACAATAAAGCTATCGGTCGTACAATGAAAAATAGATGAAGAAGAAAAAATGAGACACAGTTGCGTCGCCCACGATGGATCAATCGGAAACGAAAACGATCAAAAACCGGTATCAAACTCACCATCGAAGTTGAATGAAACAATTTCATCGTTAACGAGAAATTCGGTAATCATGAAAACTGCTTGGAGTTCGGGATAAATTAATTATGATAGAATTCTCGTGGTACGTAACAGATAATATCAATAAAGACACGTTGCAGTCAAAATTCAAGATCAGATGGTACTGCTGTGGCACGAGAGATAAAGCGATCGAGGAAGAGATTCGGGAGAACAATCAAGAGTGGTCAAACGGTGCGTTTCGATGGACAGTCGATAATCATCCAGCTCCGACACAATCTCCATACAAATTCGTCCACAAAAATGTATTCATCGAAAATATATCTCAATCGTTTTGCTATAACCGACAGAGAGCAATCGAAGATAAATGAGTATTAATAAAAACGACATTGCGAAAATTTACAGCGATGAAATCCGTTTCGCAATATTACAAGATCAACGGATAACCAGAAGAGATTGAAACAACAGAGCGACCCTTCGATTTTATAGAATTAACATGTGCAGCTGTAAGCCGAACAAACTAACGAGAACGTTTCACGAACGAAATTTTTTTTTTTCCATCCTCTTTTCAAATTTTTTTTCCAGTTTTTTCAGCTCGCGCGCTAGCCTCTCACAGTTCCGTGGATAAACGCTAGACCGTTCGCTCGTTTGCATCGAACCCGCCATTAATCTTCTAGCTGGCTCGCTAAATGACCGATGGACGCCACGGGTACGAACGAACCGACAGCCAGTCACGTTCGTGAGAGCGAACAAACGAACGATCGCGACGGACGGACGGACGGACGCGCTTGTGCCAGCCCACGTTTTCTTCCTCCGTCTCCACCGTTCGTTCTTTCTGGCAAAACCGCCGCTCGCCGGGCTTTCGGTATATCAGTCGAGGAAACACGAGCTGGTACATTCCGCACAACACCAGTACACATACCGCTGCGGGGACACATGACGTTGCATACGGAGGGAGGCTTTCGCGCGTGGGCGAACGGGCGTGAAGGGCTGAAAGGGTGAGCGCGAGAGTGGTCGGGGAAAGGGTTGAAGTGCGATCGAAGTTAACTCTAGCGCACGGGTTCTCTACAGGCGGCTCACGATCGCGGAATGCCTCGCGCACGACCCTGGCCATTTGCCACATGTATCTGCATACCGCGTGTGTACGTCGCGATACGGAAGTTACGGTCATATTGGCGTCTTGAGAGATCGTTTTGGTGGAAAATTTGTAGGAATTTAATTTTTTGATGATTATCAAAGTTTGCAAAAGCCGTTGGATTCTGCATCGTCGTCTAATCGTAAAGCCACGTTTCTTATTAATATGGAAAGATTGAGCGCGTTTTTTTTTTTTTTAATACGGTGGAAGGGCGAACGAAAGAAACTTTTGAGCCATCGATCTGAAATTTGGCCACATCATTCTTCATTTCGTTCAATCTAGAGGGCTGAGTTTTTTTTGTAATTAGAAATTGATTACTTTTTTTCTCTGGGGAACAAAAAACTATCGGAAAATAGATCGAATTCGTCAATAAATTTTTAAATGCTCACCAGTTTGAGGATTTTTCATCGGAAAGAATCCTCCATACCGCTTTAGAATTCTTTATACTGATTAATATTCCGTGTAATGAATTTTTTGATGATCAAAACATTTTTTAGAGTCGAAGCTTTCACCATCAAGCACCATTTTTTTTTTGAGACGTGGCTTGAATAAGTCAAAAACTTTTACCAAGAATCGAAGAAAAAAATGATTGAGATACTTTTCGCGCACATCAATAATTTTTAATAATGAGAAGACATCAAACCCATTATTAATCTTATCTACCAAACGCAGAATTCATAAAAATAAAAAATGTCTACAACCGACACCCTAGAACGGTCCCCTAAGAGGTTTTTCATGCACGGAAACGAGCCCTCAAAAGATTTGATAAATGATACGACGAAAATAAATTCAAACAGGTACGACGGACTCGATTGAACGCCACTAATCGCTACATCGTCGTCGTTCGTCATCGCAGCACCCTACATTGTCACGGTTGGTGACAGTCAAAATCGTTTTGCCATGAATTTGTAGCGAAAATGTTCGAATACGTGGCGTGTGTGAGAGCTTACGCGAGTTCCGAGCACTTATCGACCGTTGTGGCGGTTGGTACGTGACAATAATACTGAATATTGTACCAACCGCGTCGGGTGAAATGTATCGCTATGACGGTTACCCGAGTAGAGAGCACGGCTTGACACCGTCATTGTATTTGTACGAGTTGTTGAGTCGGAATCGCCGTTTCAATCAATTTTTTTCGGCGACTTGTAAAATGGAACCAAAGTGATTGAGAAAAATCATCGTTCAACCCGAGATTGGTTACCATATGACGGAATCCCCGGCGCGCATAGTTTTTTCTTACGTGCAAACTATTGGCAGCCATTTTTTTGAAAAATAAGAGTTCGTCCTTCAAAGCTCTTAGAAACAAATTATACATTATTATTAATTAATTAATTAATATTATTATTATTCTATTATTATTATTATTCTATTATTATTATTATTATTTTCTCGAATCAAATGAAAAGATCGGAACGGAAATGAAAAAGATTAGATGGCAGAAATGTCGAAATACGGGGATTTCCTCCAGGTTGACCAAGCTTGTTAGTGGTTTTTCTCTGGCGACGTTGCCACGACATGGCAACGCTGCCGCCCGGAAACCATTGTGGCATTTCTCTCATGAGGTAACCAACGTCGTCACGTCACATATATTGACAGTCTACGGTTTAAAACCACTAAAATCGTAATCAATAAAATTCTTCACGATTGACGTAAATCCGGAGAAGCACGAAAATCGAATCAACCAAAAGTTCGTGAAGTGATTTAATCGATACAAAGCTTTCCGTTTGCAGTTTGTAAATCTCAAAAGTTCGAACAACGCTCAGTTGACGTTAACGTGTTCGAAACAACTTAACCCACGTATCGATCCTCATTGACGGGACGCATAATGCCAGCGCCATTCGAGTTTGCTAACCCCTCGCATGAACATCGAGTCGCGGTTTGAAATACGGCCAGATGTAACAGCTCGGATATTCAAAGTGCTGGCTCTGACTGAGGTTACCCGCCAACTTTGCCGTATACGACGGATGGAAATAATACAACCGTGTGATCGGCATTGTTGCAATATATATCTCGTTAATTCGATCCGAAGAGTCTCGACCTGCGTCGTAAGCACCAAAAAGAGACAGATTTTTGTAATTGTCTGAATTTATATTCCAGGGATGAAACCAAACCTCAAAGTTTCAGAACAATCATTTGAAATAGTGGATTTTTCTAGTAAATTTAATCGTAATAAATGCAATATGAATTGAGATACTCATAAATAATTATTTGTTTTTTTTTTTCTATTTTTCGGTGTTCCAAATCAAATTTCAAACCGAATAAAAACGGAGCCGGACACTTAGGTAACTCTCCTTGTCAGCACTATCGTCGATCAATGAGCAAACGATCGAAAGAAAATTATTATCTAGTCGAGAAAAAAAAATTCCGTCAACCCAAATTATTTTATTTCTCCTCGAAAATCCCGACTGGCTCTATAAAAAAAAAAGATGATCATTAGATCTCCGGACAACGACTCTACGGATTACACCACGGATATCCATACAATGTACGAGATATGTGGTATAATTGGAACATTTACAGGCCCGCGAAGCAGAAACGAGAAGACGCCACCGTGACTTTGAACTCGTAAAAAACCCCGAGAGGCGTTTTTCAACGCCGCTCAACGATCCTACACCATTGCCTCGCTCCGATGCTTTATAAATGTTCCATGGGTGTAATAAAGCCATAAAAAAGGACGAGTGAAATTAGCGTCGATGCGCAACGTTGCACCCGGATCATTCTCGCGCGGGTAAATACCAGTAACAGTTGCAACGCTTGCATGTGGCACGGGTTCAAGGCATTCGTACGCTCGTCGTTAATGTTCGTTACAATGTAAGATATACGCGAGTTTCCTCGACAGGCTCGCGAGAGAATCGCTATTTACCATTCTACTTTGTGTCTGTTCAAATTGTTGGTTATCCAACTTATACGGTCGTTAGGAACGCCTGCAGGGAATCTATCTACATCGGAGAACCTGGGGCAAAACGGTACACCTGAGGAAAAAGAAAAAGTACTGAGGTCGTTTACCAAAGGCGAAAATATACCACGTGTTCATAAAAATTAAAATATTTAGACGATATTGGGTTTTTTTTAATGCTCTAGAATGGAAGAATGAGAGATCAAGGAAAAGGAGGTGATACGGAACGTCGTTTAATCCCATTTTTTATTGCAATTACACTCAGCTACAATACTGAAAAAACCAAATGCTCCTGACGACAGGAGCCCATCGCGAAATCGGGCTTCTGGACCTACACCGGTTTCTCTAACCACTTGCATTATTTTTGAATTTTTTAATTTTTTAACTTCAATTTTTTTTCTATTCTTGCGGTATGTCGTTTTGCCCCGTATTCGAATCCCCGTTGGCTATGCATGTAGATTTCTCGCGTCGAGGTGTATGATGAACATCAGGCATTAGTTACCCTCTTTTCCATTCCTAGGCGTTACGCTTCCTGTACGAGAACATTGTAGACAGTGATGAACGCGTAGCTCTGACGCATGTGCATCATAAGACCGGCTATAAGGAAAGCGCTCGTGTGCAATCATGTCTCTACCCTCTTCAACTTCTTCGCCACACCGAAGCGAGTGGTAACTCGCGTCCGGTCGTCATTTTGCTTCTTGCATGCACTTCACTTTCACCGCCGAGTGTCATTAAAAAGGATCCCGAGTGGAAAACTTTGCCCACGTGAATGGGCGACGCACGGAAATGTGCGAAAAAACACGAGAGAGATGAGTAACGAAACGAAGCAATCGTAGAATCACGAGGAAGAAAATAAAGACTCATATTAGTCGGCTAAACAATGAATAATGCGCGCAAAAACAAAATTAACTCCCCAGCGTGTCTTGCACAGGAAAAAAAGGGTGAATATATTGAATGATCGTATCTGTGAAGCTTAATTTTTTCATATCGTTTATAATTATTTTTCATTATTTTTTGTGAGAATGAAAATAATTTTAAATTGCGAAAAAATTATTTTTGAATAATAACGTCCCGTATTATTGTTAATACGGGAGATATTCATATTCTACGTTATTTTAATATTTGCTGATCGAAATTGCGCCGTCGAACTGCTCCGTTTATAGACGATTGCACGTCCAAAGGGATGAAGAGAGATTTAGGTGAGCAAATTACTTCATTCAACGTCGCTGCACGGTGAGAAATTCCAGGGCTAGGTATAGAATTAGTACCTTTGACAAACGCTTATTACGTCATGCTGAAAAGGGAAGCACGGAGAATATTGCGGCGCAGCGATAATCAGCCTTGCTACGTACCTATTCCACACGAATAATTATTACTCATTGATTTTGCATCTAGATGCAAGGAGATTCGAATCTTCAATCGTGTCTGCGACCTTAGACTAATGCGAACTCTCTTCTACATGTCATTTAATTCAATTTCTCATTCGCAATGCGCTACACAGCATGTTATACGTATGGTCGGCGGATACATCCATTATTTATAAAACGAGTATGTCGATGAAGTGTCGATTCGATCGGAGCATTTGTCAATGCGCTAATAAAGAGACACGGCAGCGAGAATCGAACGGTAAATTAAAATGCATGATATGCTAATTTTAATCGGGGCGCTACGGCTACTGGTATTTATTAACGTGAGGGGGGTGCAGACATTTAGTCACTATTTTATTTTTTAAATTCTTTATCTTGTTCGGATTCAAATTTTATAATTGAAAAAATTGTATAGTCGAACAGATTGAATACTGCTTGAAAATAATATTTTAATAAAATAATATACTTTACTGTTTGATTATTTTCTAAATGTCATTTTTTGCAATGAAATCGGTACTGGCGTGGTTGAGATATGATAAGAATTTCGGTCCGACTCGACACCATTTTGTGCAGCCCATCGTGACGAGAAAATGTCGCGTTTCGTTTGCTCACGTCACCAAATGGCCACGCCGACGCTGGGATGCGCGATACCGACTCCCCGGGTGTCGAGGAACGAGTCTGCGACGCGCAGAGACGCCCCCTTTCCACCCTCTGTCACACCGGGCCGACGTGGAAAACGCATTTCATGCATTTTAATTTCATTTTAATTCACGGCCTTGGAACGTTGCAGCGTCTCTCGGCTCCGAAATTATTTACGTCAGCGGAAAGAACTTTCGTAAAATATTCGGATAATTTGAAAATTATGTTTTAATTTCTCGCAAACTTATTAATTAATTCTACCGTTCACACAAAAAAATGCAGACAACGAAGAAACAGAAATTACAGGACACAATGTAGAAAATGTGGAGTACAAAGTCTTTGAGGCTATTTTTCCAAATTACTGGACAGTTTTTTATCGACTTTGAAGACGAATATCAGTTCCAGTTTTTAACCTCGTCGCAGCACTGCAAATCATTAATTATAGAAAACCTAGGCCTCACGATTTTGATCGATGAATGGAAAACAAAATTGTGACGTTCTTCGTACGGAAAATTATGGCAATGTGCACAAAAAGAATTTCTACATTTCGAGTATCGATTCACGCGCACCGTTAGAACGCATCAATGGCATCCGCTGTCACCCCACAAGATTAATTTTGGTACTTTTAATACTTAATCGTCGTCATATGGAATTCATTCGAGCGATACGTTCCGTATAATCCTTCGGAAATGTATTTGCGCGAAGGTCCCGGTCGACGCGGAAACCGCGCGACCCCTTCGAACAGCTTGGGGTAGCCAACTAATGGACGTTTGAATATTCGGTATTCCAAACTTCCGTCGTCATGCATGCCGTGCGAGTTTAGCGAGTACATTCTACACGGAAGAGTACGCGTGTGCGCCCGGCTCAAAAAATCGATTGGGCAACCCAAGACCGGGAAAGCGAGGTGCGTCCCGCGCGACCCGAGCTCTCCGGCTCAACCTCACGAGAACAAAGAATTTGCCGGGGAAAACTCCATTCTACCCAACCGTTCCTTGCATTAACGCGATTTTTTTCATTCCCATAATTGCAATAATATTCCAATGTTAAGCAAAATTTCGACGGGCTGTGAATATAATAAAACTTGAAAACTACAAATTATAAAGCCGTTGAAGTGCGAGTTCGACTCGCGCGAAGAGGATTTTGTATCATATTTTTAATAATTAATTTCTAGAGATCTACGGGCCTTAAGAGTTTCATTATAATTTTTCTGTGAGTAAAACGTCATATTCTCCGATTTTTTAGAAATTTATTTTCGCATATTTTTCAATATCAATTAAAAATATGTGCATGAATAAGATGTATTGCTATGCCAAATTGCAAGTTTCTACGTTGCATGGATCCTGGAAATAAAGTCTGTAACAAACGGAAAGACGGTCAGCCACGCGAGTGATCTCGCAAAGGTTTCATTTCACTGTACGGAACCCTGAAAACGGAACGTATAGTAAAAAGCGAAAGAGGAATCGGTTGATCAAGTGGCACAAGTTTGCTGGAACGGCGTCAAGCTTTGACCAGAAGGGCGGTTACCGGTATCGAGACTCCAGAGATTCTACACGAGGCTCCTCAAGCGTAAAGAAATCTCGGTCTCCACGGGGTTTTGCATTCTCGACTTGTGGGACGATCATGCTGCGCGTGCTGCTATTACCGTGCCCCAAGTTGTGCAGTCTCGTTTATCGATATTCCACAAGACTTATAAAGCTCTGTGAACTTCTCGTTACATTCCGTACTCCCGTATATATATATATTTCTCGCTTCTTTTCAACCGTGTAAAGAGAGAAATCCTACCAGAAGAAAAGTAGTAGAGAAGACAGAAAGAGAAAGAGAGAGAGACAGTAAGAGATAGAAAGAAAAAGTACGACAGACGATAGGAAGCTGACCGGAACTCACGACACAGCTCGTACGACGCCACGATTCGAACGGAAGCGTCAACTTTCCTGTTTACGTTGTCCGATTGTTGCCCGAACAATTTTGTTACATCGACGAGACTACCACGGCATCATTTTTTTATTTTCTCTCTCCTCACATTTCGTTGTGACATAGGAACATTATTTTTCCAAACAACTAATACGGAATTATCGGCAACCATGAATATTGCGTACGAACGGTGCAGTTCCGAATAATTAACGAGCCAAACGAAATTGTTTTCAATAACAGGAAAATTACTCGATCCATTAGACGGTTAATTCCGCCTTCACAAACGAGGTAGCCGCCCGGTGGAAAACTCGATGAAATTGTTCGCCGTAATTTCGAAGCCCCCGCTTGACGCGCCGCTGCTTCAGCCACTTTTGCCGCTTCCACGGAATTATGTACAGCGAAGTGAGCGAAGCTTCGAACCGAGCGAAGTTGAGCGGCAAATTTTTAAGAGAGATCCGTGGCTGGCCAACCAACGTCGGGCCATCGTAATTGACCGGACGGATATATATATCCCGGGTAACTTGGTTACCGTTGAGCCGGGAACGTTACATAACTCAGGGTTCCCGATAATTTTGCACCGGTTGCCGTGGGGGTCCATGTCGGGGTTCGTCCCGACGTCCATCGCGCCGCCCACAACGGCAAGTTGGGCTACTAACATCCCGCGGCCGAAGCCGGGGCTGATGTTGCCCTCGGCGACGTCGTCGACGCCGAGCTCCTGGGATTCCTAACGCGGCCTAATGCAATTTCACGCCCGACGTATGATCGGCCGACTGAACATTCCCTCAGTCGCTATATACCGATGCCGTTGTCCGTTCAGGGAAACCATGTACCGACCGACAACCCTCCACGAGCACCACTTGACCGAAAAATCCGTCTCGTTGCAACGAGTCGCAAATTTCTGTAACAATGTCTTGTCTCGCGATACGACGTCATGCGTTTTTGCACCGATTGGTTTTATGGATTATCGTTGAGATGAACTAGCTCACGTGAGCTTTGAGTTTGGCAGCCTGATAGATTTAACGATTCCAGACGGGGCTGAGTTTAATGCAATTTGAATTAAGAAGGGATATTCTTAAAAACAATAACAATATTTTTGGTCACAGCAATGTAAAAAACATCATTCCAAGTCAAACTTCCGAGATGCGTTGGCTGTTGTCGTAATTTCAGGCCCAAGCTCGTCGTTTCAATTACGTTTCAGTCAGCACAACTGAACCGTGATGTACTCCCCGACTGAATCGTCGAAATTGTCAGGTTCGCAGAAGCACGAGAAATATACGTCGATGCTGTGGTCGTGTGATCGTAACTCAACGACGATTCGTTGAGAGAATCCTCGGATAAACGTCTAACCGGCGCGCGGACAATTTGCGAGTTTGGCCGAGAATCGTGGCAAGAACAGGATTCGGGGACGGAAGCAGCGTCACGAACTACGACGGAACAGCCGTCGTTGCCGAGCATGTGAGAATGAGCACGCGATACTCGAAGATGAGACAAATGTCGGGAAGACAGAGGAACGAAACCACCCCGAGAGACGAAGCGAAAGCCGGAGCGATGGCCGGGGAAGAAGCGAAACGTTAAGTGGTGCTGGAACCTGAGCTAATTAATTGTATAATTAATCGAGCGAACGAACGCGGGGAGCACCGGGGCGTAAGTATCTCCGGGTGACTCTGTCACGCGCAGAGAACCGTCTGACCGATGTCGACCTGTCGCCCACCGGTGGCGATCCTTTGTCGTGTGCGCCCTCCCATATATATATATATATGTATATCAGAAAGAGAATTGGATACCCTGGAAAAGCGACGAGATCTCTGAAAGCCTGGCACGGGCCACTCGCGACGCTGAATGTTGTACGATAGAGTTTTCCCCAGTGCTAATCTCGCGCATTAACCACGTTGCGAAGGGACTCTGTGCCAACACAAAGCTTCTCCGAGGTGCGTTAGCATTTCGACAATAAAACTCGATATTTGAACGCTCTTGACTCCGCCGAGGGTAACTGAATGGACAATTTCCAAAGTGCGAGATGTTTGCTGAGCATTTATAGAAATATGACATTTGGTTGTGGTCTCGGAAGGGACGGGTTAGCTATTGCAATAATGGAATCGTTGAAGAAGGGCGGTGAGATGAGAATGGAAAAGAAAAGGAGCAACTGTGAGACCATTGGTTCGGATGAAAGTCACACGGGATGGATAAGTCGAGTAAAAGAGAGTGCGGGCCTCCATGGTCGAAGAAGAAGATATTGATGCGTGGAAAGGGTGCCTAACTCGCCAGTTCGAGGTCGCCGAGCTGACCCTTAATCCTTGCGAGGGCGACAAACGAGTTTGGAAATTGATCCTGCCTCGAACTTTGAACCAAATACAAGCTCACTCGTTCTTTTATTTATCTCCTTTCGCAGTAACCGGTTTTAATGATCCGGATCGCGTAACTGCAACCGGTTATGACTGACGGGCAAAAAAAGCAACAAGAAGACGTCGAGGAACGAACAACCGGTATTCTACGGTGTGCGGCAACGTTGGGACGAGTCGTGAATGCTCGGGTGCATTTATTTTTAGTCGAATAATCGGAGAATCCCGTCCACGATGAACCCGTCGCTGTTGATGACGACGTTGTTGTAACGCGTACGTACTCGGAATCTAGATATTTCCACGAGACAAGGCAATAACAATACAAGCGGTTACGAGAAATCGTATTAACTCGCAGACAGCTCGGTACTTCGGTTGGAAACGCGAGTCCAGGGGCGGCGCGACGAACGGAAGGAAAGGCAAAAGCTTTCGTTGGAAGCCGATCTCGGGGAGTAGCTGGTACAATTTGCAAATGAACACCGAAAGCGGATATTCATAATCCCAGTTGCAACCGCCGATGGATTACGTAGCCCCGAAGTATCTTTATCCGCGCGCCGTTTCTCTCTCGCTTCACATCTGAATACCACATACTCGTCCATAGTCGTATCGCTAATCCTCGCGGTTGCAGACCTACCGCCCCCCCCCCTTCCCCGACCGTCCTCTCGCTCACTTTATTATCGTACGATCGTCCACATGCTGAGTTTGTCTATTCGTTGGAATTTCGGTCCCCGAGCATTTGGCGTAATGGGCGATGCTGCAAAGTTCGCGATGGAATATGAGAATGTAGATGCAAATTAGGGGATTTAGCTTTCCAACGTTTTGAACAATGTCGAAGAGTTGCGATACCGTTTTGCATTACTATCTGGGATAAAATGAATAGTCGCGTATCGATGTCGCGAGGAACTTCATAATATTCACACATTGGTCCAGACGAGAGCGGATCTTTCGCTGATTTTATATGGGATGGAAATAAATATCGAGTCTGACGTTATTTCCATCCATGCACGCCATATTGGATCGAAGCCACGGAAACGGAAAGAATGTAGAGAAGTATGAGGTTATGACATTTGTCGCGAAAAACAATGCGGAATATTTTGCTTAACTAAAAAACCGCATTCTTAGAATCTCCGATTAAGAAAAAATTTCCAAAAGTCGCATTTTCATGTCACCAAATGTCCCGATAAAATTTAATTACTCAACGTCATCGATGCTTCCATGCGACAATCTCAGCCCAAAAGAACTACGTACTCTTAATTGCGAAATGGCAAAAGGAAATCGCCTAAATCTGTCGCACAGGTTCTGCTTGAACTCCGATAATCCTTGAGTCCATCAAAAACGTTGCTTTGACTGATGGATCCTGCTAAAGACATTCTCACAGTTTAATCAGTTAACTAATCGTCTAATTCCAACGAAGGCTTACGTAAATCAAGCAAAAACTTCTTCGCCCCATTGTCCTTACTGCACGGTGACACATTGACTATACGGCCCCACGAATGGGAGTGGATTGTCCAAACGTGGAACTCCAATCGATATAGAAGCGCTTCTGACGCAAAAGCCCGGGCATTAGAATCGAACCCTGTCTGGCTTCGTGAGCTCCGGGACTACACGTTGCTGTGGTCTACGGCGTATATACTCGTAGCTTAAGCCGAGAACGACGCGCAATCGCATCCCGCAGGACCGTCATAATTTAGCTAATGGAACCCGAGATATCATAGAGACTTACCACCATCACCAACCACCACCACCACCGCTATCGTAATTATTCGACAGAGCATCTCGTCCATTTGGCCCCGTTCTCTCAGGAGTTCGGAGACTAAGACGGGGCGAAAATTGTCTTACTTACTAATGACAGATCTTGCAAGTTACGATTAATAACAATGACATACACGCTACCAGTCAGAGGTTCACATATATTTACACGAATATTCT
>OZ020166.1:16483920-16522174 GCA_963971145.1 Sussaba pulchella
CTGAGATTCTGTTTATCATCAATCACATGAGATCTGATCTGAAAAGACATTACGGTCATCATACCGGAATTCTCAGCACCTCGAACATTTCCGACGTATTGAAAATCCGTACACGAGACAATACACACGTGTTCGAATCGATGGCAGCTCAGATTGACATAAATCTGAGTCATTGGGCTTACGTAAAACAAAATTATTCCCCTCCTGTCTCCACCACACATTCTTTCTACCGATTCAACGGAATAATTGCGAGGCTCGACGGACGCTCGCGCAATTATTTCGCTAATAATCCGACAGGCTCGAGAAACCAACAGCGATCCGTGATAATTCTGAGGTGTCATCAGCAATATTACACAACGGCAATACGGGACAATGAGATTTTGGAAAAGGGCCAACAGCCACCTCCGCAACGTCCCCACGTGACTTCTCATGATTTATTCAGCACTCTGATACATGGCATGTTTTCTTCCTCGCTAAAACACTAACCCGCTTACCGTCTAACTTCCGCGCCGATAATTCAACTACGATTTATCACTATTCGCGTTTCAGAAAATTAATACATCTCATCCATCTCACGTACTTGTTCCAGTATTCGCGACCACGAAAAAGCGAAAACAAAATCACAGTAGCTCAAAACGATTGGTGCGCCTTTAATGCACCGGTGAGACCGGTAAGAAAGGTCAATGCGAGTATTTGGAGAAACGCCAGGAATGAAAAATGTCCGGTGAGTAATTTGCCTAATGGAAGTTCGGTCGCACGATGCAGTTTGCGGGGGCGGCAGTCAGGGATACCGGTCCTATTTTAGCGACATCGTCTTTAACAAACCTCATCCCTATATATAGTCAACCCTTGAATGCGAAGTCGAGGTTCTTCGACCGGTGTGCGTTAGCCATCTCAGAAGCTTGAACCTCCTTGCATCTTCATTAATTACGGCAAAGTACGGAACTTTGTGCAAAGTCGACGCGCGCCCGCAGCTCTAAGCATCCTTGCAATCCAAGGCCAAAGGGTTTTCGAGGAAATCTAATAGCAGAATGTTAGCTAGCTGGTTAGTTCGTACAATTTCAATGACATTGCGATTATAACTGCGGCTTTCTCCAAGCAGAGGCAAGCGTGACCCATAGGATAAAGGGACGCGGGAGGGCATGGGCGTCAGTGTGCGGTACAACTACTGTAATAACTTTATGGCGTACGTCTATGTTATTCGCGGTAGTTTCGGGTGTGTTTGCGGGCCGATGAGGGACAGGGTGTACCGTCCAGACACCGTAGGGTGGCCTCGGGCAGGAAACAACACGGAACGGAACCCTTTGCGCCCAAAAGGGCTGAAACAGCAGCTGTTGGGACCGCATGCTGCTACTGGAGCTGCTACCGCTGTTAGCCACTCAGGAAAGGCGACGGGGCAAGCTCGAAGGAGCGAGAAGAGCCCACGAGAGACCGTATCGTGTGCCTCGTCTTCTGTTATTATTCGCCAAAATTTCGGACGAGTTCTCCGTGCGCGCGGTTATGGCATTGTAATGCGTACGGAGTGAGGTATTCCGTGCCACGCGTGCCGGTGTGTAGCGTAAGCTGAACAAGCAAGTTGCCGGATAGGCATCTCTCTCGCTGGCTCGATTTCTAATTACGTTGTATGAGAGAAAACTCGAGCAGTTCGTTAAGGATTTATTAGAAATGGAGAATATGATAGGTAGCAGGGCAGCGAAGGAATGAAATAATAAGAGGATGAATTATGTGATTAACAGCAGAATAAATATACATGGAAAACTAAATGTGATGGAGAGATTTGACGGATAACGAATAGAGACAGAAATGATTTGAAATGTAAGGTGGAGCCTTCCAGGCATCCCGTTCTCTCTTTCTCTCTCTCTCTCTCTCTTAATCTCGTTTAGCGCGATGAAGGCTTTATGTTATAACTCCTGCTGTGAATGTGAGTATCTTATTGTACAGAATTGGGAACAGTCCTTTAATTGGAACTAATGTATATCCGATGCCTTGAGGCCCCGAGTGGACCTAGCCCATAATAAGGCATCTATCTATCTATCTCTCTCTCTCTTTCTCTCTTTCTCGCTCCCTCTCCCTCTCTCTCTCTATCTCCCTCTTCATTATTGTTCCAGGTCGATTGTACACCGTTCGAATTTATCGGAGGGTTGCTCAGCGGAGCAACGATCGGGGCCCTTAATCACGCAGAACGCGGCAATAAACCCCCGGCAGTGAGCACGAAATTCTGTGCAGTTGTGGGAGAAGCCGCACCATAAAGCGCAAGCAGTTGCAACAGCAACAGCAGCAGCGTCGAAGCAGAGCGCGAATCCGTTGACGATTTACAGCCAATCGGTTACTCGCTTGTTCGCCTTTCTCGCGTACGATCTTCGAGTTACCGAACCGATTATTCCTTGGCACCTCGTGTGGATTACTGCTGGCTACCGATGTACAAGATTTCGAATAAAACGTCCCGTAATTATCGTTATTCAGGGTGCGAGCGGGCACAGTAAAGTGTGGGGAATAGCAGCGATGCGAAGAACGAAAACGAAAACGAGTAATAGTGTTCTCGCGATTGAACAATAACATTTTATCTTTTTTTGTCATCGATTTTTGCGTTACGAATTGGATAGTTACCACAGGCGCCAAATGGCTCACTGGGGCTTCGTTAACTCGCTGAGAATGCCAAGTCGAATAAAATGCACCGTGTGATTTTGCGGGATTCCGCGTATTTGACGTATAGTCCCGCGCTGGTTAAACAAATCGATATGCGAACCCGAGAAGAGCCATCTTTGTATTCCGTCCGTCCGCTTGACGCAATCAGTGGCAAATCTCTCGCGAAACACCAGAGCGACATAAACGAATAGTTCAACAACGGCTCTATTCGCGTTTCTCTCGCGTCCCAACGAATTTCCAGTTAAATCGTGAATTTCGCTGTAATTACATTCTCATATATCGCACAGATTTTCTGTTTAATAAATCAGAGCACTGATACTCGTGAAATATTCGTGAAGTATCGAAGTGAAAATGATTTCGCAGTCCGGTGTAATGAATGCATTTTCTACCGCTGATCAATGGAAGAGCAATATAATACAGAGGACGGCGTTATTGAACTTTCCGAGAACGGTTTGTCGACGTTGCGATTAATCGCGGTCCTGTTAACCGGACTGCGGCATTGATGAAGGGACTTTGCTATTTTTTGTTCCTTTTCAATCTCTCTGAAACGTTTCTTTGTTCGGTTTCCACGACGACGAGGTCTTTATTTTATTTCAATTCCCGCCGTGCTTCGTACCCGACTTCGAAACATCTTGAAATGAGAGTTGATTGGCTTCGAATTTCGACTTTTCCGTGAGAAAGTAATACAATTATCGAAAGCTTGGCTCCGTGCCTTCTATTCTCAATCTTCCACGTTGTATTCTTTATTCATTCTTTTTTCGTTGTCTCCGTACAACGATTCAGCGAAGCAAGTCGTTCGAGTTCTCGTCCTGTGCGCGAGCTTTGCGGAAGCTGAGTCACCGATCTCGGTTTATTTTTTATCGCCAACGGTGCATGCGGGTAAGTCGCAACCGCATCGATGATATCGCATTGCGTCGAAACTTGAATTGGCCCAGCGCGTGAAACGTAGTTTACTTGTTGACCGAGCTATACTCGTCCGTATGTAGGTCGCGCCGCGAAATACTCGAGAGATCTCTCGACGACGCGCGCGGGCCGAGGAGTATCGCCGATTTACCTTTTTTCTTCGAGCATAAACAAGATGTCAGAGACAGGGACGTTCTTGTTCCCGCGCTTCGCCCAATCGACGTTCATCTCTCGTTTTTCACGTGACTCGTTCGTTTCGTACAATAACACAGTGAATACAACGATCACGGGGCTTAGGGTGCCCCATGAATAATGTCTCACCATGTGGCGAGTTCCACTGAATATTTTTGTTTATTTTTATCTTCATTTGCAATCTTCTTTTTCGGGAAGTCAATTTTACTGCGCAGTTTTTGAGCAATATACGAACTCGGACCCATCCAACAGACTTGCCCAAGATTTCTCCGTGAAGCTGGTCTCATCTTCGATTTCTGTTATATTCATTCTTCCAAAGATCACTTTACTAGCCGTACAGACCATTTTTTCAATGTCGAATTTAACCCCTTTTCTCGCCAATGTCAACCAACGACGAGAACGTCGCGTGATAAGAGAGACGCCGCATTCCGAAAGCTCTTCGAACCTTAGACGATGGATGGATTCACGTATTTTTTTTCTTTCCGCTTTATCCCCACGGAGAAATGGGTTGCGTAGCTCAGAACTCTCTCATAGCCGGATTTCGGTACTGGGCGATAGCCTGGCGCGTTTCTCGATGGTTGGACAAGAACGACGCGTGATAGAAAGCTCACATCGAGGTCGTGCGTTCATCCTTGGATCGTCCGACGGATTCCCCGCCGCGTGGTCCAACGAAGGAGGTTACGAGCTCGCGTCGTTGACTCGCTCTCGCGTCGTGGTAATTAATATTCGACTGACGCGCAAAAACATCCCATTAGCGCGAAACGCCCGCCAAAACATCGTTAGGTCTTGACGAGGGGCCTCAGTCGCGTCAGTTCTCGAACGGAACGGCCGTGCATGATTCCCGCGCTCGTTCGGAGATTCGCGGTAATGACAGAAGCGTGCGGCTCGATCATTAGCATGCGTAAGACATAAAACGATTTGAGTTACAGCGACGATGCGGTCACGAAAAGTGTGAAACAGTTAGGGGAACTCCATATTAGCACGGGGATTGTTTGGGACGAAAAGACCCCCCTGGGACATTTTTGTTTCAAGCTGCCAACTTTACGCTTCGAATTTCAAGCTGGAATAGAAATTTCGTCGATGGTTCAGAAGCTTGACAAAATTGTGGTTACCAACGAGGATGGATATTTATTCAGTTTAAATGTATTCGAAATAGTTTCATTAGTGAATTATCATGAATTATAATCGCCATCAAATATTTAAAAACAAGAATATATAAATTAAAAATAAAATTTAAACAAATAAAATATAAATTAAAAATAAAATAAATATAAATATAAATTGTAAGACAATAATTCATCCAAAGAGTTCGTTATTATTCCAGAATTGTGGAAATATTGATTGTTGAAAGAATAATTAATCGTTGTCACTCGTTCAAAAATCTCATAAAATCCTGTTTCATCGAAAGAATGCCTATCTCTGATCACAATTCCACCGATCAATCGCCAATTAATCTCTCTCAACGGCCTCATTACAATCACGCGAAAGTCCGTCTCATTGCTACAGCAATTCCTTCAACGAATTCAATCCGACATAGAAATAAAATATTTTGCCTACCGTGTATCCCGCAAAATTTATAACCCACGAGTCCGGGCCCTCGTAATATTTCCATCACCTTCCCTGCCTACCTCCGGTCTCGCCCGGAAACGTTCAACGACATTCGTGCACGCCATAAAGAGGCAATAGCTCGTAGGCGATATAACGAGGTGTCAAAAAGCGAGATCCGTCAGGCACGAGAATGAGACCCCGCGTATCGATCCTACGAGTCCCGAAGGTACCCCCAGTAGCGACAACGACAAAGGCTAATCCGCGTGTACGCGTGTTTGCGTCCGCGTGTGTGCGCGCGCGCGTGATAGAAAGAGGTAGAAAGTCCGGAGGTCGGGGTTTAGCATCGAGGAGGCGACTGCGGGAGAGACGGTGGGCGAGCATGCACCTAGGCAGTATTTCAATCCCGTAGCCACCGGGCGCATAACGTAGCACCGTTGAATATATATTCCTCGCTCGTGGAATGACGTTTTACCGCTGCAGCGATAACTCCACGTCTTCGTGCGTTGCTCTGAGCGTTGTCGAGAAGCACATAAGCCGTAGCGCAACGCGATATGCACTCCGCGAAGCTACTACACGGAATGGTTAACGAGTGCGCGAGTGTATACGTACGTCGCGTGATTGCAGCGAAAGAGCTCGAATGTATCCTCAATCACGACGTTTGCTGATAGTTCCACGGACTCCCGAGCATTTTCGTTCTGCTACGTATCCGTCGGTGTTGACGAAACCGCTCTTGCAAACGCTCGAAAATTAGATGAACATGGAAAAAACACGAACCGCTAACGCGAGAACTCGCCGATCTTTCGACGACGTACGAATGGGAAATAACAACATCAAGAATTGTTGAAGAACGGATGACGGAAATTCCCCGGCCTGGTTATCGTGGAGGGGGGGGGGGCTCAAACATCCTGCCCGCTCCCTCGTACCTCAGCGTTGAAAGCTTTGCGAGCATCCTCGGACTTCCCCGAAGTGATCTACCGAGCCGTCGAAAGACCGATAGAGATCTGACCGAACGAGAGTGAACGAGAGAGGAATGAGAATGAGGATGTAAATCACGAGGAGATTGTGTTTCCAACAGTCGGGTTGGTGGTATCAATGCAGAAGCCCGAGACGGAAAACCCGTCTTTGCCCCCTTCGCGTCTTCCCTTTCGCCGGCGTCTCGTTTCGTACCCGATGCGCCTATGGATGTCCTCTTTACGGGACCGTCCGAGCGTGAGGACCGAGCGAAAGCGGCCGCGTGGCGAGACCCGACGGCCACGTACAAACAGCCCGGGACTAGGAAAGGATCCTTAGACAGCCACGCAGGGATCCTTATCTCATCACGTTCCGCACGACGCTCGTCATTCTCGTCTCACCCGCTTTCCTCCCGTACCGCGTCGGGGCCAACGTCTGGCGGCTCTTTCTCTCGATGGCCCTAGGATCCTCGGATCGTCGCGCGCTTTGCCGCTCGGACGATACCGAGTCCTTGACTTTGACCGTTGAGATACCGCGCTGGCGGGCAAACTAACGAGGACCTTCACGCAAATGGGTTTAATCAAAAAGGTTGTGTCACAGCTCCTTCTGGCTACGATGGAAACCTTCTGTGTGCCGTCATCGCTCATCGTAAACGCGGTTGTCGTCGAGGCCATTCTCGTAATTGCGTTGATGTCCTGTGGTCCATCATTGACTCGGTTTCATGGATTTTATTCATAAGAAACCACCAGCGGTTGGGAGTTTTAGACGTTGTCATTTCTTAAAAAAACGCGACCTCATGCTTCGAACCATTGACTTCCGGATGACTTCTTTCATTGTGCAAAGTTCACGTGCCCATCGCAGTCGTCTCTTCGCCAAAGTCGTAACTTTCTTTCCCCCACCGCAGCCGAGTGGGGCAACCAACCCTGACGATGATCCGAGAGAGTGCCACGAAATCCGGCTGGAAACTCCGGCCGACGAACACCCTAAGTTCGGGCAAACAACTATGACTGATGACCTCCACTGGTTACTCGGCAATCAAAGTTTCCCCTGGCCTTCCTATCGACGCTTCGGCCGAACGAGCAGCGACACCATTACTCGCGTCGAATCCTCTTTCAACGATTATCACCATAAAACGCTCCGAGCATCGTCAGATACAAATTAAGAAAACCCGTAAAATCGTCTCTACATCGAAGCACGTATGTATGCTTCAAGTGATTCACGGGCTTGGCTGTAATCACGCAAACGCAAATGCTTTCACGTTAGTGTCTTCGCGTCTCTGCTCTCGCGTCCTTCTCTTCTTTCATGCCCGTGTTACGCTGGAAGTTTCTCGTGTCAATGGATTGATCGATGACTTTGCACTGGGATGCCCGGTTCATAGAGCTGGCAGTTGAAAATGCGGACGGGTTGCGAAGATGGATTCGCAAATTTGCGCGCTGCACACGATGATGGAAAGGGAAGGGTGGTTCCCGGTCGTGTTCGCGCTTGGACTTTGCGAAAGTGGATCTTGCGTGCATGCTTGCCCAACCGAGGGAGAAGGTGAGCTATGTCGTTCCCCAACCCCTCCGAACGAAACCAGCAACGTCAGGCAACAAAGCGCTTGAAACCGGGGTGCGGCGGGGGGGGGGGGGAGAATTCGTGGGACTACACAATACTACTACAAGCTGCTGGGCGAACTACCACGAGCACGTCACGGCGAGAAAAAAGTTGACGGAGTTGGCGCTCCGTGTAAGCAAGGGTTGTTGAATTTCGCCTGACGAGTGATTCATCACGCTCGGGGTTGCCAAAGATGAGTACCAGTACCGGCCGTCACCGGTTTTCAACCCATAGCTACCGGCAGCGCAAAAAAAAAAAAAAAATCTTTGAATATACAAAATTATTCGGACAAACCGTCAAAGTAAACGAATGTTTAAATGAGAAACCGTAAAGTACGAATGGGACGTGAATAAATAATAATGAAAAACGATTGAAAAGAAAGCCTTATTATGCCAAGGATGATAAAGTGCAAATTTTAGGGATGCCCGTTGAAACCGAATGAAGAGTAAGAAGAAAAAGAGAGTTTCATGAAGCAAACGAGGATTTTCTTTTTCATTATCCTTTTTTCCCGACCGTGTCACTTAACTCTTCCGCGTGATGGCGGAACATCGAGATACGTTTTTGGTAAATGGGAAAGAAGCGACGGCACACCGGGGGCTTGAAAAGGAGGTCGCGTAGCAACGATCGCACCTACACCAATGTCTCGAGCGTGATACCCCGTTTGCCACGCGCGATTCGTTTCAACTTGTGCCCTGTGCCTCTTCTGTTCCGTTACCTCTGTCGTCGTGTCAAAGCACCGGCAGCTCTCTTTTTCCACGGAGATGAGGAAGATGACTCCGAGAAAACGGCGAGCGATTTGGGGTAAATCGAGGAAAAATGTGGACCGAGTAGGTAGACAGTTGGTCTGGATTCGTCTCGAGCCAGCATCAATGGTTTTTTTTTTTCATGGCTGTTTTTTTTTATGTGATAACCGGTCGTTCAGAGGTTACCTGAAATTGCGGGTTCTCCCGAGTCGTCTTCTTCAGGGGTTACGCCGTGAAATAATTGGTAATAATCGTTTGATTCGTTCGCTTGCTAAAAATGATTGGAAGATAGTGGCAGATACGAGTTCTCAGCCCGATCCCCAGAACAATGCGTAAGGATAGTCTCCTCAGCATTGAAACGTGGACCTAACCAGCGCCGAATAACCGACCCTCTGCCCGTACACCGACCCTTTTGCGAACAACAGGAAATCAATTTTTCGTCAATTTTATTCACTTTAAATAGTTAATAGGCGGATAAATTCACAACCGATTATTTGAAATCCTGTTGAAACATAAAAACTAAAAAAGTAATTCAGAAGTTTCTTAAATTTTTCATATACTTTCTACACGAACAAAACACATCGACAGGCCTTTTGGGGTCGGTGTAGAGAGTCGAGAGCTTCTGCAAAGGGCATTGGACGACAGGGTATCAGCTCCAATGCCCAAATCGGAAGATCCTTAATCTCGGCCCTTAGGCTCGTACTACAAGTTCCGATCGAATTTGCAAAAAAATAATACCAACGACTTCCCCAAAGAAATCCTTCTACCCTCCAAACCCTTCGCACTTTTTCCGAACTCTCGAATACTCGGTCTGGCGTACAGCGATCACGAGACACGAAAGTTTACTCATTGCCATCGCGTTTCAAAATCCACCCGCCCCAGGATTAATAATAAACGCAGAGCTTTAACGGCTCACGCATCCGTGCATCGTTCACCGGATAGCTCAAACATCGCGTCGTTCAGTACTCATATAATGTGCGATAGATCGTTAAATTTAGCACGCAATGGCCATGTGACCATCTGCCATTTTACTAGCTAGAATCGGCGAGACTCGCTGCTCCATCCACGGTTATCGCTCTGTGTGTGGGTCTCATTGTCCGCGCTCACACAGACACGGGTCACGCGTCAGCTGTCATCGAAGTTTTTCTCTTTTTTTGTTTGTTGTTGCGATGCTTAGCCGCGTTGTGTTATTATACCGCACGTAGATTCGCACCGTATACGTATGAATAAGGTTAGGTCAGGCTATGGGAGTTGCGTGGATGAAAGGATTTCCCGGTGTCACCGAGAACGGGAACGATGATGGTCGTCCAGCGTCACCCTCGTTTGTGTCACGCAGCACGCGAGTCGATTGTGTCGGGGGACAATATATGAAACGCGTGCGATTATATTGCGTATATCGCGGGTGCGATGTGCTCGAATTTCGGGTCTCTTTCCTCGACGCCGCAAGAGTAACCCGAATACGACCGGGTTTGCGAACGCAACCGGTCGTACCTGTATATACGAGGAGTTTACGAGCGCGTGCACCGAAGGGCACCGACGGGGGAAGGCTCGGCGGAACGCTTGTGGCCAAAATCCATCGCGGACCCGGCGAGCGCCACCCGCCGCGTTGAATTCACTCGTGAGGGTTGTTCCGAACACCCATGTCACCCGTTATACAACTTTTTTACTCTCCGGCCTTTACTGGGTCTCTCGCTGTGTCTCCGATCTAGTGTAACAATCCGGTCGATGCGGATCGCGGGACCGGCGAGGTCCGTCAATTTTAATGGTCCGGAGATTGGTCTTGGCATCCGCATCGAGCAGCCCGGATTCTCGAGGGTTCGCGAAGGACTCGAGAATCCCGTACGGGTAAAGCTCGATGGAGTCCGTCCACGAGTTCAAGACGATTCGAGAAAACGACGTCTCGTTCATCGAGATCAATGGTTTCGTCGCTGATAATAGACTTTTGTACGCGACGGGGCGAAAACCATCTTGTATTTTTTCATTTCCGTCACTTACGATGACTGCGCGGGGGTTGAAAAAAAAAAAAAAAAAAAAAAAAAAAAAATTACGTGGTTATGATTGTCGCTGGGCAATTTCTGGGCTGAAAAAGTCTCAGAAGTTGGCTTGAACTCGTCGTACGATAAAATAAAAACTTGAAATCCCCGGGGGCCATCGCAAGGTTGGGGGTAGTCACGCAAAACTCCGGGCATTTTGCCTCGGGGGAGGAAGTGAAAGGGAACTAAAAAGCTCATCCCTTTGCACTCTCTTTTCGCCGGGAGAAAATTTCGTCGACGAAACTTCGTCGATTTTAACCCGTCGGGGGAGCGGGGAGGGGTGAAGAGGTTTGCTTGCGATGACAAACAACGGTCGAGCGGAAGGGGTGCTCGGCAACCATCGCTCGTCGACTAATTATCGGTCCGGTTCCCGGCTCTCCCCTATCCCGGTTAATTGCCCTGGGCTTACACTCGGATCGGCAGCGACCGCGGTTGTTTTCGCGGTTTGGATGGAAAAACATCGCCGGCAGTCCCGATAGGTCAGGATCAACGCGCGTGACGAGAGCACATTTCTATTGTAATGAAATTTCGAAACTGATCCGTCATTCAATATTATTACAATATACTACGTCTCTCTCACTCTCTCTTTCTCTCTCTGTTTATATATATATAATTTTTTTTATTCGCGAAACATCTTTGTATATATTCGCCAATGAAAAAAATTCCTATTTTCGCGTCAATCGGCTATTTTTAAGTATTTTGATTCCGTAGAATCGTCTAATCTGTCTCATCTTTCTTTCTACCAGATTCTACGGAAGCAAGATACTTCGAAATACCCGACTGCCACGGAAATCGGAGATTTTATTCAGTGAAACGCGCTCATATGTTCACCTTATATATAACTAACACTCTACGTATTATGATCGACCAGCGAATCATCGTATGAAGGTCCACGTGGCCAATTAGAGAACAATGAGCCAGTTTTTTGGCTTCGTTGTGGAACTCACCCTGACGGCCGGTTCTATTGTACGTACCGAAAGAAGCGGCGGCAGGGGGACCCAAAGAAGGGGGCTGCGAAGCAACGGAATTATCGGATAAATCCGTCGAGGACGACCTACTCGATTCTCGCTTTTGTAAGATAAGAATGCGAGCGAGTAATATTGTTTGACAAAAAAGAATCGACCAAGCAAGAAAATTCCGTACGATTTTTATCGCTAACAAACAATCGAAGATTAAAAAAAAAACCGAAGGATTAAAAAAAAAATCTGACGTAATTCTATTTTTTGCATTTTTTGGAATAGACAAAATTATTTGCACGTCAATTTTTATATTTGTTTGTTGTTTGTGGGTGAACTAACTTTGATCTTGAGTTGGTTCGAATTCGCAGATGTCTCGCGCTTCGGGCTTTTCCTTCGCCGTAGTCGCGTAACTGTGTATATACCAAACTTCGCCGTGGCTTATGCAAACCGTGATTGATCGTCAGTTTGGAGTTTGCGGTTTCTGCGGAACCGACTCGACGAAGCGGTCCGAGAGACGTGCGAGAAGCGAACCAAGGAAGACGAGAACGAGTTGCAACGACGTGGCGGTCTTCAAGACCAGGGTCAGCCGCAACGGACTCGCGCTACCTACCGGCCCGACGGTTAATTGAATTGGCCTGGCGGTTTGTACCGTAAATAGGACAAAACCGGCTTTCGCAAATTATGATTCACAATTCGTGTCTAAACTTCGCATCCGGACGTTGAAATATATATATATATTTTTGTTTACCGAACAATTAATTTAAATACATGCGGAAAAATAATTAAATCCGGATATCGATGTCCTTGGAGAAAAAAAAATTCATGGAATTCAGCAATTTTCCGAGTCGTTATGCGATAATTATTATTTTGTACGCTATTTGATAAGAACTGCTATCGCATAAAATATCAAACTTCGTTTGGCTTCATTCGTTCCGGAAATTGCGGTGAATTGGTTTTAGTCGTAACTTTCAATGCGAAATAAGTTTTAGTTTCTGTCTGAAGTGCTCGCGGTATTCATACGTTTCTGAACTGAATATGGAACACCAATCGCGTCGTCGTAAAAGCTCAAAACGACTTACCTTTTTCACGACGTACAACTTGCGCTCGTGAAGCATCATTTTCGTGTGTGTCCAGGTATCCGAATTTTCGTCGTGCAACCAAACCGAACTGGACACTCTCGGACACTTTCCATGTCGACCCATCAAATAAGTCTGCAAATTAACAATTGGCCGATCCGAAAATTACTTTGGAAAAAAAAATAAATAAATGAAATAAATAACGAAATAGAGATTAAAAAAAAAAAAAAACGTTAAGTTACGAAAAGCGGAAAATATTGTTCTCACCCTTATTGGATTCTCGAAATGTTCGGTAGTCTGTCGTTCAACTTCTTTGGGAAATTTCACCATGTCAGCGGGAAAGAATTGCTGCAATATGAAGTCGCAAGAAATTAAATTTAATGGAGAAGCCACGGATTTGCTTGAATAATGGAAATTCGAATGATTTATCGGTTTTGCTGAGCAACATTGAAACAACGGTCCATCGAGCCCCGCCCTTCTCGCCCAAAAGATTTTCTCGATAAATCGATAATGATATTCTAATCACGAGCTGTTGGAATTATACGCGCCATTAAAGTTTACAGTGAGTGTTGCGAAAAGCGTATCCACAGTCAAACATTATCGTTCGTTGGTGTTGCAGACGTGAGAAACTTGATCGTATTTTAATAGTCAAGAAACGCCTAGCGGGATCTTTGTATCACTGCCTCGTTATAATTTATCTTTGCAAAATAATGATTTCGCGAGTCTCGCGTGAGATTGGAGAGCACGTTTTATCACTCGCCATTATGTGGTTACGGTTCATTGGCTTCAATGGCATTAAACCCGCAATGAAAATTTGTTGCGAATAATTTATCAACGTTGAAAATGACGGATACAAATGATACGTGTGGAAATTAGATGCAGTAGCTTATGATGTATTTCGTAAAATTGCCACGATTGAAATATTTAATTACCAACCGGAGTCAATGATTTAACGATTGAGATTTATATATTTCTTTATGTATGAGGGAGGGACGTCCGGAATTACAGGATTGAAACCCTTTTATCCTCCGACGTGGTCGGTGTTGTTTTAAATCTTTTGGATCCTACGAACTCGCTTTTTAATTATTCTTAGCCCCCCCACCCTTCATGCCACCCATTTTTTTTAGCAAGAAGTAAGTGCTGACCTTAATTTTTAATGGAATGGCATTTTTTTCTGGGTACATTATAAGAATTAAGAAACTGTTTTTATGAAATTTGAGTAAGCATCACATTTCTACGATTTTTTTTTCAATCTGGAAAAAATCCAGATTTTTCGGAAATTTCAATATATTTATGATAACGGTTTTATATCTAGAAAAATGAAATCTTCTCGCGAAATAATCGACATTTCCATCATTTTCGATAGAAAACCTCTGTCTTTTCATTTCATATAAAATAATAGAAAAAAAATTGGTAAGGTCGTACGATCCAAATGAAATAAAAAAAAAAGATCATCGACCCAATCGACGGATAGAAAGGTTTTGATCCGATGATTTGGGACGTCCTTAAGCACATATATATTGTATTGAACATATACATATATATGCTTTTTGTTGAACCATCATATATCTCATCTCTCGGCAACGCGAAGTAATGTTTTCGGTTGCGATTATTCACGCGTACTCGCCGTTGCGGAAATTCACGTTTTGGCCCAAACGCGACGATGTACACGTAGCCACCCTCGCGACAACTCCGGGGGGGGGGGGGGGGGGGGGGGGGGTTACACACAAAGACAGCGGTGCTAGTCTAGTCGTAAGGGCGGCGGAGCGGAAAACAAAAAGAGGCGTAGTGAGAGAAGAGCGAAAGAAAGAAAGACCAAAAAAAAAAAAAAAAAGAAAAAAAGAGAAGCGTGTCTAGGACCCTTAGACGTCTTCGGTGGGGCGTCGGTGCAGTCTGGCAAGCAAAGGGAAAGAGGGGAAGCGACTCGAAAGCTCACCGAGTGGAATTGGAAGGCGTAAAAAAAAGAAAGAAAAAAAGAAAAAATTTAACCGAAAAGGAGAGAGATTCCGGCGACAATTACGAAAATTAAAAACCAGGCATGGCAACGCGTATGCGCATTGCAGACGCGACCATGCGCGAAGAATATGCAAGACCGGGATTTCGCGGAGTTGCCGGGGGAGCAGAAGAAAAAAAACCGAAAGGAAGGAAGAGAGAGAGAGAGAGAGAGAGAGAGAGAGAGAGAGAGAGAGAGAGAGAGAGAGAGAGAGAGAGAGAGAGAGAGAGGAAAATATATGATGTGTGCAAGTCGATCAACAAACCGCTGCGATGGGTCGTAAGCAGCCCAAAAACCAAAAGCTCGCGAGAGTGGAAATTGTAATGGGCGATTCAGCTAATTGGCCAATATATTCTGGCAATCGACGATAATTTTGGGCCAGAATAAACCCATGGACACCGAACACGTTGCCTCGAACCATCGACCGAGCGATTAATTACAGTCTGCCATGGATTACGATAATAATTCGTGCCTCGAAATTACGTTAATTCAACTCTCCGCATCGAAACATCTCAATCGAGTAGAATTGCATTATTGATAAACCATTTTCACGATGACTCAAGGATGGCAAGTAGCTGCGATAAACGAACCGACAACTGCTGGCCTCGCGTGCAGCGCGAGTGCAGCTGAATGGGATTTGTAAGGTCGATTACGGGGATTCCTACATTTGTATTTCTTCGCGGTAATGCAAGCAACGCTCGGTATCTTAACATCGGTCGATAATTGAGAAAATTCGATTGCCAGGCAAGGGTAATCTAGTTTTCCTGATCTACCGTCGGTAAAGTCGGTGTTTTGATATAATTTCATCAACCAGCATTCGGTACAATCGGCATCACAGTTTTCTTCGATACCTCGCAATGGCACAGTACATATTTGAGACACACAATTTGAGAAAAATGTCGATAACTTACCCGCGGACAGACAAAGAGTTCGTACTTGAGAAAATCTTGACGAAAATGAAATTTTCGCTCTGTGACCGCATCGAAAGTTTCCATTTCTTTGTGAGTGGCGAGAATGTCTTCGTGATCCTCGAGCGTACGCTCTGAAAATAAAAAAATTAATTAATTAATTAACTAATTGATAAAAGTAATAAAAAAAACTATTGTTTTTTACGCAAATCATTTTTAACCGCATTTCTAACGATTTATTCACTCGTTCGATTGATTTCTACTCCGGGATTTTCTCTTTTACAGTTATTGCTTAATTATTGGAAACGCTTGGAGCCAGGAGCCCAAAGAGAGCGATAGCGCGAACGATTGTTAAAACTGTTGCGAGCTGTAAAGTTGTCTAATTACGGTGAGAAACCGAACAGCGCGCGTTACGGATGGTCGCATAAAACACGCGGCGCGTGTGTTGACTACGAAGTTTTGTTAACCGTGACGCGATGGAAAAATATAATACTTCCGGCAACAAGACGTTACTTATATTCGCGTTTATTGTTTTTCCGATATCCAATTACCGACGAGAACCGCAACGACGGGTTTGCATCACCGAGAATGGCAATTGTGGGGTGGGGAAAATTTGCAACGATATTTTCATAATTTCCAGTAGAAAAAAATGGAAAAACCATGTGTCTTGAAAAAAGTTGGTTTTTTTTTAGTTCTCGAAGATTTGGGTACGTAGTTGTTCGGAATAGTGAATTTTTTGGTTCCATTGATGCCCATAATAATGGTAGTACTTCGAAAATAATTCAAAAAATAATCTCCCACCCCTCTCGACTCTGACAGACGATCTTATTATGATAAATAATCATCTGCAGTTGATTCTAGTGAAGAAATTTTCGTTCCTAATTCCGCGCAAAAAAGGGACAGAATATTCATTTATTTATTTATTTATTTATTTATTTATTTATTTATTTATTTATTTATTTATTTATTTATTTATTTATTTATTTATTTATTTATTTATTTATTTATTTATTTATTTATTTATTTATTTATTTATTTATTTATTTATTTATTTATTTATTTATTTATTTATTTATTTATTTATTTATTTATTTATTTATTTATTTATTTATTTATTTATTTATTTATTTATTTATTTATTTATTTATTTATTTATTTATTTATTTATTTATTTATTCATTTATTTATTCATTCATTCATTCATTCATTCATTCATTCATTCATTCATTCATTCATTCATTCATTCATTCATTCATTCATTCATTCATTCATTCATTCATTCATTCATTCATTCATTCATTCATTCATTCATTCATTCATTCATTCATTCATTCATTTATTTATTTATTTATTTATTTATTTATTTATTTATTTATTCATTTATTTATTTATTTATTTATTTATTTATTTATTTATTCATTTATTTCTTTATTTATTCATTCATTCATTCCTTTTTTTTAATTTTTATTTTAGCTAGAGTCCTCATTTTTGTCTCATTTGTATCGCTCAAAATTGAATAAAAAATAATCACACAATTGTTATCATCCTACGATCTTCGTTCAACGACACAAAATTCGCGCACAATCACAGAATTAATTCAGGATTCAGTTCCACGCGTTCGACGCACGGTCGATAGAAAGAGCCCACAACCCCAAGCGCCTCGTATTTTTATTCGAACGCAACGAAACGATGGAGAAAGTCGCAGCGCCTGATTAAACCGAAAGGGGTTGGAGAAACCGCGCAGGTGCGGTTTACCCGACGGGCGTAATTGGCTCAGCGTTGAAATAACAAAACGTCGAATCAGATACGGATAATGCGACGGTGTGTAAGCGTGGGAGAAGATTATCTTCCGTTTGCTTTTTTTTTTCTTAATCCCTCCGCCAATCCGATTAATCTCCGGCTTTCGTACGCAAAAATAAATTACCATTTGGTCGACATTCGACAAATCGACGACTTTGCGATCGGTTGAGGGATTTCGCGGGGTAAATATTTCCAGGTTGAATGAAGATCGTGACACGAATACGCGATACGCGGGGAAAGCGAGGCCTCTCGCGTCACTTCCGGTACAGCAACGTCATCGGGAGAAACGATGAGATTGCTAAGAATTCGGTGTTGATGATTTTTATCGGCGTCGGCGATGGTTTTTTTTTTTTTTTTTTTTAACCGGAGTCTCTCATCCGTGAATCGACTGTTGCCAATTAAAACGTTTCGCCAATTATGTAAACGAAGTTGGAAGATAAAAATTCGTCGCCGCCTTCGGGATGAATTAATACAATGTTTTTTTTTTACGAGAAGAATAAAATTAAGAAAAAAAAAGAGAAAAACAAGGGATCTCAGATATGGTGTTTACCGGATGCACGAAAGGTTCTCCGCGGGCTTTCCTCGCTGCAACAACGTATCTGCATCGCCGGAGTCGCGATGAGACGCGAGATACGGTTACGACCGAACGTTCGGATAATCAATATCCGGATAATCGCTCGAAGAGGTCGAAATGGGTCCATCACATTCGTATTATCGCTTCTAATCACGCATACAGAGCTGGATATCAGTTGTTCACCTTTTCGGGCAGCCGATTGTTCATAGATTCTCGGATATAAACGATCGAGGGGGCAAAATGGTACAGCTGAGAGAAAAAAAACGCAAACATGTCGCTGCTAAATGCCCGAATATTACTATCGTCATTTAAAAACGAATTTTTCCCGAATGATTCTACAAAAGGTCCAGAATCAAGTGGTCGAGAGACGAAACGTTGCAGTGTTCGGATAATTCGAAGAAAAAAATTGCAATCACGTTCATCGATCGATCGATGAAGATATCTGCACGAAATTGATCACCACAGACGTCTGTACGCGTATGATGTTTTTTTTCCATCAACTCAGTCGCGTATTTCGTCTCGTATATCGTCTCGTATACCAGCTCCTCATAAGATAATCGGAGTTCGATCATAATCCGCGATAGTTTTATATTTCCCGACACCTAAAATCGATAATTCCGAGCGTTCGAACCTCGAGAAATCGAAAACCTACTTTTCCTTTCACTCTTCGAATTACCCGATTTTCTTTCACGATTTCCCGGAATTTTATGAGTCGACGGAGGTTCCCGCGTGACGACGCCCGCCGTTTCGTCGCCCCCTTTTGGCGCGGGTACTCTCGTGGACAATGCGGGCCGTGAATCGATAACCGGCGGCACCGCCAACCACCAGCCCCAGCGGCGCGTCGTCGGCCTACCAGCCAGCAAGTTGGCCCAGGTCGTGGCATGCTTTGTGTATTATTCGTACGAAGGTAAACGCGGTAACGCAAGTAAAAAAAAAAAAAAATTATATATACGGAGCGATCGGACGAGTCGATGGATCGAACGATGGGTGATCGACGAAACGCGAATGGATACTTACGGCTTCATGCATATTGGATTTATTCGACAATTGCCTCAATTGACGTTTATTTTTAATTTAATGCCTCAACACCTTGCGAGAAAATTATCATTAATCGTTGTTATTTTAGCCGGATAGTCTCTCAAGGCATCCAAGCCTGTAAACTCATCGTCACATGCGTCATATTGACCTGCCAGCTTCGGTCAAATAAAAAGAAAAAAATTTATTTTCAAAATTTTGTAAAATGCGAATATCTCGCGATTCCTTGGACCGAATCGATTGATTCTACGCTCATTTAGGAGCATTTAATGAGCATTTAATTATGATCTAGTTATATTTTTGATCGCACAAGAACTTGATAGTGTCGTGCTGCCAACACAGTTTTTTTGAAAATTTTGTATAATGCGAATATCTCGCGATTCTTTAATTCTGGTCTAACCTGACCGAACTCTTGGACTGTCAGAAGGATGATAAATGATAATTCTTCAAACCCACGAACACACGCAACGTCTGCATTTATCGTCGTTACTTTCGATTGTTCCGGTAAGCGTGAGACCGTTGCATTGGCCATATCGACCCCTTAAGGCGCATGAAAGGGTTTCCCCGGTGCTTTGTAACGTGCACAAACAAACCGCGCGGTGCACTGCACCTTCGAGCCTTACGTACGAGCAATCCACTGTGCGGCGAAGACTTTCAAGAGCGGCTTACAGTAACGTGCGTACTGTGCACGGTGTAATTACATATGATGCGGTAAGAGCCGGTTACACTTGTAACTGCGACATCGAAGGGAGGAACGAAAAACCGACGATGTAACGTCGAACGAGCATCCGACAAAATTAACCCTAGATCGGTCACCATTTGAGGAAATCCTTGGGGCGGATTGTTTATCTTATTTTTTTAATTGCAAACTAGTGTTTGAATTTTTTTGGAAAAATTAACGTTTGCCCTTCGAAGCTTTTAGAAATTGATTATATTTTTTTTTTATCGAACGAAACGATAGAGATAACAGAAAAAAGATGTTTTTAAATTTAAAAGTTAATTTTTTTTAAATTTTGTTTTTAAGTTTATAAAAAAAAAATATTTTGTATGTGGGAATCTTGTCAACGCGTATTTTTGTACCGTCGAGGTTTTTCTGTTCGCGTGGACGCCCGAAAGTCTTTGAATCGCTTCTTCGTCGTTCTACACAATTTTGTTCGCTATTTCAACATACTCCAAGTCGTTATCGTCTTGCACGATCCTTCATGAAAAATCTATTCACTACATCCCAATCAGATCTATCCTAGGAAAATCTTAAGAGATCTTTCTCGTGTAAAATTGGGAAATTTTTTCTCAAAATCTGCTATCGGAAATTTTAAACGCGTTTGAACGATCTCTGAGATTTGTCGGATACGCGCAAACTGTAGATGGTAATTATTTTTTTTTCAATTGTCGCAAACTGTCTTACCCATTCCGAGCGCAGGCCACATTTCCACTATCGACCACGATGTTCCATGAACGTTTCTTTTGACTTTGAGTAATTCGCAAAGATCCGAAATTCGCAGATACTTTTCCACGCATATTTCGGTCCAGGTGAAGTTGTCGTTGTGAAAGACCAATTCCACCTTGAAGAACCCAAAAATAATTATCATAATAATGTAAGATCATAGACTGTAGAATTTTCCCGAATTATTATCAATCATTGACCATTGAATCATCAATTAGATCATTATTGATCATTGATCATTGATCATTCAAAGTAATCATCGTCAGAACCAATAAAATGCGTTCATCAGAAAAATTGCGAATTAAGATTGTCCAAAATTGCGATTCGAAGTAATCGTCGATGTTCGTACCTGTCTGTCGTTGTCAAAGGGCGTCCGAAACGGATCGATGGTCGATCTTGGCGTTGCTCCCATGAAGTTTCGGAACTCCGGCAAACTCGTGCCGCATGGCAGAGGCTCGTAGCTTCCGGGACGACCGGACGAATAACTTCCGGCGTTCGAGGAACCACGTTCAAGACACAAACACATCTTCGGAAACCAATCTGTAATTTTTCAACGAACAAACACAATTGTTTTAATACATTAATTTTTCTCACGACGTACGAGAAATTTTTTCCATATGGTTTTGTTACACAAAAAGCAGCGTTACATCGAATTTTAACGTTAACGAAGCGAACAACCATCGATACGTATTGTTTTCAATTTTACGTGCCGTAGAGAGCCCTTCTTGTGCCTGTTTTAATGATACTTTTACAATTCAGGCTCGGCCACATAATTGGACTCGACGTGATACGATATTTTTAGTACGCAAGTACGTTCAGTGGCCCTGTGCGGATTGTGCCGCATTGTAGTCATATTTTATTGAATATCAAGATCGTCTAAAAATAAGACGAATGAAAAGAAAAAGAGCAATGTGTATAGATGTAAATTCAAATGGGAAGTGAGTTACGGTGTAGAGGTTTGTGCAAACTAACGTAGAGGGTATGGCATCTCGGGGAAAAATTGCGCAGTAGATTGCGTTTCATAGAAACAGCAAAACGACATATCCCGATCCGTCTTTAAATCATTTTTCTTCCATAAAAATTACTTTTTAAATACCGTCTGAACACAGAGCCTGAGAGGCCTTGCCAATATTTTTTTGTCTTTAAAGCATTCGAAATTTTGACAGAACTATGAAATACTTCTTACAGATTTTATTGTGTACTCTAATAGGATTTGTAGTAATTTATTTTTAACATGTTGGCTAATAGAATAACGATTCCACGATGGCAATAAAAATGTAGACATTCGGAATTAATAATGCAACGTCATGTGATAGTAAATTATTCGACGTCGTGATTATAAATTATTCGTCATCGTAGGGTTTCCCATTAAGTTGATCAAAATCAATGGTTATGAATAAATCGTCTCGCCATGTAAATGCTAAATTAACTATCCCCCCCTGCACGAAGAATGGACATGCGTTACGCGCAGAGTAGACGACACGCAAACTGCTTCCGGCGCGGCTCGTACTAAAAAAATAACCGTCTCGAAGAAGGACGATGCAATTTCGGTGCAACTCCGATCGTTGCCACGGTGCGTACACACGTAGCGGAAATATTATACAGGGTGATCAATAATATAAAGTCAACACCCGAACTTGTGCTTCATGCAAGACGGAGCGACCTTAAGGAGAACGAAAAAAGTATTTAAAACCATTTTCACAGGATTTTTTTATCCTGTGAATGGAGTTGGATGCCCTAAGCTTAGCAATGGTGGAATTAGATAGCCTCCCTACAATCCGAGCTTAAATCCATTTGATAATTTAGGAGCGGGGGGAGGGGGGGCATATTGAGAATAAGTGCTACGAGCTCTAAAACTCCGAAAGCGGCAGATGATCTGAAGAAAGCCATCCAGAAAACGGTTCAAACCATCGACCACAAGCGAAAACTATTCGGACCATCGTCATCCATGTGTTACATGGGGCGTTCTCGTACTTTAAAAGAAAAATCGAGTAGTGCCCACCGTAATGGCACTTCGAAAACATATTTCATTAAAAACTTCACGATTTACGAAGAAAAATGTGTACCAGATGTTCCACATAGCAGGTTTTATCGATAAGAGCCCCACCCATGTGGTCCTATATTTGGGATTTTGATTTTTTGGCTCGTGAGATTCTATTTAGGTACTTAAGTTAACGTGAAAACGATTAAAGTGCAAAAACAAATTACAGCCCCACGGGCTTCTTTTCGGAAAAACCCGGTATTTTTGTATCTCTAAAATTATTGATATTTCGAAATTGACGCGTATTATTGGTCACCCTGTAGACGCATATACAACATCACACGGGCAATACCGCCTATATATACCGCGGAAGAATTGTGTTGCCGTTGAAAAAAATTGTGCAGCCGGTCGGAGGCGGTTAGGCGAGGTTCGGGAACGACTAACGCTCGCGTGTATTCCAAAGACGAAAGCCTCGATCGCCGTGCTTGAATTCGCTCGTTCGGGCTTCTCTTCCTATCGATGCATTTATCCGAGGCTCGTAAAATTTTAGCACCGATAATTGCGGGATAGCAACCCAACCGTACACGCCCCGCCCACGTTTGTCTGTAACCGTTTGCCTTTCATCCACTGACAAAAATCATAATAATAATAAGAATAATGATGATAATAATAATTTACATGTAGATGGCGGCGTAGCAAATTCATTCGGTTCGAAGTAAATTTTCTATGAGTCGAAAGTAAATGTGGCTATCGTGGATTGATCGTGTAATTATGAATTGTAACAATTAATTAAGCCGATTGAAGGCCGGCGGGTGATTAATTAAGACGATTGAGGCTCGAAGAAATACGGAAATTAACGAAACCCATGAAGTAATTAAGGCGATGAGAGTGTATTCGTCGGGATGTGACATTTCCCGGAAAGTCCCACCGGATAGATGAATTTTTTTCCGAATTATTGATTTTCGCCATCGTCGATTTTTCGGATAAAAGACGACCCAGATTAGCTGCGGAATGCTGACACACCGCCGAAACGGAAGCAGCCACAATCGCAGTAACCCGTATGTGTTATATTTATTCGCGATACGAAACATTCGTTCGTGCCGGTAAAGATGGCACCCCGGAACAACGGAATGTAATCAAAACCTCGATTTCAACGGCATTATCGTTGGCAGCGATTTCTTTACGTACAAAAACCGCGTGTTCGCGGTGACAAAATATAGTTTCGTTAGCCCTGACCCTCTTAAAAATCCCCCAGGTCATAAAAGAGTCCGGTAGTAGACATACTACACTGTATAAATATATTCAGAAGCAAAAAACACACACACACACACCCACACACGAGTGGACGAGAACTTCGGACGTCGGTGCGGACCTCGTAAGTACCACACGTGACTACGAATTTTTGAGCGCAATCTACTGTCAGTGGACCGAACCTTTAGTTCCTGATGAAGCGCAGGAGAAAGGAGAAAGAACGAAAGAACTTGGAAATTGAAAGAAAAACAATAGAAAATAAAAAGAATAAAAATAAAAAGCTCATAGTCTGGGTCAAAGTTAATTTTTCACGACAAAAGTATTCTGTTACCGAACACACGATGTGTCGGCCCACGGCGAAGAAGAAAACAGTACACGAGAGGCACCGCCACCACTACCATCCGGAGCATCACCGCTAGCAGCAGCGGCGCAAACAGTTCTGCATCGATAAAGAGCATCGGTCGCGGCACCGAGGGTAGTAATCACGAGCAATAACCCGATATCATTGACGGACAATCTGACGTCGCGAGATGAAAAGGTGGTGTGCGGATGTATAGATTCGCGTGAATCCGCGAGACCGCGTGTCGCCCCGAGAAACGAACGTACCGCGGCTCAGTAGACCTGAATCGAGGGCTTAAGGGGGAGGGGGCGCATCGTACACCGCGGCAGAGTCGTTACTCAGCCTCGTTTGGGCTCAGTGACGTGGCTAATTAAGGTGTCCGGCGGCGTTGACGGTCGACGTGAGATACAACGAACGAAGCCGCGAAATATAAATCAAAATGAGAGACGGAGAAAACGAAGAGAAACCCGCGATAATGAAGGTTTGATGAAAAGAATTTGTTCGGAGATTCAACGATGGAAAATAACACGCGCTAAAGTTGGGCTGGAAAAGTGTCGAAGGGGATATTGACGTTATTGGTCGGACTCGAAAAGTTTGGATGCGACCGGAAAATACTGCGGGGGCGTGAATTTTACGATTTAGAATCGATCGTGGGGCGCGATAGGCTCAAGGACCACTTTAACTATCACAGGAAACCAGTTCGCACCTCGAAATCGAAATGACTCGAAGATACAAGAGTATAAACATAAAATAATGGGGAAATAAAAAGTAAAATTAAAAAAAAAAAAACATTTAAAAAAACAGTCCCTTCTGTTTAGGATAGAAATTTATCCGAAAATTAGTAAAGAAATGAAAATAAAAATCAAAAATAACATCTCCCCATTGTCCAGGATTAAAATGTATCCACGGGTTTGAAATAATCGTCATAACCGTGAAGTGATTGCAATAATACGGAAGACGACTTTTATTTCTCTGTTCTCTCTCTAGTCGATTGTTCGCCACAGATATCGATGAATCGATCTTCGGCAAGATCTTTGACCGTGTAACAACGAAATTTCTTGGGATTGAGTCTCGAGGTTAACGGCTGGCGACTGTGCCTCGTTACGATTTAAATACAGCGGTCAGTCGAGGCCACAAGACTATACATAGATCGGCGCGTTAGTTTAATATCGTAATTAAATTATCACACGAAGACGGATATTATTTATACAATGAAAATGTTTTTGAAATACTTTCATTGATAAATTATCATTCATTGTAACTGCTAACAAATATTATAATCAGTCTTCAAACGATTATTCGGATACGAATAATTGATAGATACATTATTATTATGGTAAAAATGTAAAAATTCAAATTGTTGCACAGATTAGTAATTGTAGATAATTGTTTGGAGAGATATTGTATTATATTGAATTATATCGTTTTAATTACATTTTCATTGGATAAATCACCGTCCGTGCTGCAGACAGAATTATCGATCGAATAATCCTTTCATGCGTTTGATATTAACATGGAATTACATCAATTACAAAGATTTCCACTTAATGGGGATGAACGGTGCTCGAGGGTGCGTGCGCGCGTACGGTGCGATAACACACTACGCGATATCGTCGTGATCAAAAATAAATAACAATAAAAATTAATTTTTAAAAATAATCATGAAACAAATTTTAAAAAAGGCAAACCGGGGAATCAAAAAGTAACAAAGCACTGAGGTACCAATCTGTGCCTTAATGTGAAATATTACAGAGGCCTTTTTTAGTGCTTTGCGACTCTTGAAATTGGATTATTCGTCCGGCCGCTATCATTATCGATACATATCACATCACACAGTCGAAATAATTTTATTTCTTATTCTTTTTCGTCCAAATCGACAAAATAACACAATTATAGAAAATGAAAATGCACAATATGTGTTTTGGGTTGAAAAAATGGTGATTCAATCTAAACCAGATTCAAAATTGTGTTATCTACATTAGCATGAAGCAATCCCGTGTTACTACAATGAAATTATGTATAACACCGCCAATAAACCAATATCAAAAATGTAATTCATCAATTTCGAGATAATCATCGAACACTCGAAATAATTTCATTTTCCATTATTTTCCGTCAAATTTCAAAACAAAACACAATCATAAAAAATCAAAGATTCAAAATATGTGTTTCCCGTCGAAAATATGACGACATAATCGAAAACCGATTCACAATTGTGTCATCTACATCATCGCGAGCCAATTTCGTGTCACTAAAAGGAAATTGTGTACACAATATCGAGAATGAAACAATATTGAAACTTTGATTCATCAATTTTATCGATATTCAATACTCACGGTGATGGGTCGGATCATGATCGTTGTCATCCGACAAAAGTCGGTATTCCATGACGACAATCCTTGTTTACGTTTGTTATCGTTTTATCAATCTCTTTCCTTTCTTTTTTTTTCATTTATTAATTTTTTTTTTTTTTTTTTGCACTGCCGGACTAGCCTCCAACTCGTCGTTGCACACGAGCGTGTCAAACACACGGACGCACGCACGCACTGACGCACCTTATATCTCGTTGATGTCAAGGATCGATCGAATGCCCGCGGATTGAGACCCGCTAAATTGCCAATCGTGAAGCAACGAACGACGACGCGGTTACACGAATTACACAAGTTACACAAATTACACGGATTACACGGATTATACAATTCGTACCGTGTTTACAACGTGCAGTGTGTTTTCGTACGATCGTGTAACATGCTGAAAAGGAAGAAGAAGCAAAAAAAAGGTAGAAGCTTCGCGTTGAATTGTCATGGAAAAAGCCCTACACGTGTTACGCAATTCGCGAAAATAAATTAAACGAAATAAAATTATAATTTAAATGAAATGAAAATTGCCCACCGTCGAGTATCAACAAATACAGTCGTGCGAAACATTGTTTAAACCGGTCGATGCAAATAGCTTCGGTGGCGATTTATTTAGCCCGCCTTTAATCTACCTAAATAATCATAATTCGAGTCGATGAGAGCGGAAAATAATTTCGCAGCATAATTTGGATGATCGAAGTAATTTATTGATTCGCGTAATTTATCAACGCACGGCCCGGGTGATTAAAGATCGGATTATTGAGATTCTATCGCAAGCAGACTCAATTTGAAAAACTTTGTTGGGACATTTATTTTTTAAAATTTTATTAGATAATGCAAATGAGAGTTTCTAAAGGTCTTGAGCCTATTCCACACGTGAACGGTCACATTTTTATTTTCTATCCCCACCGGAACACCTTCTCACGTGACTAATGGACGCTCTATTGCAAAGACGAACGACCTCTCGCGACCCAATCATAATTTTGATTTTCTATTTCTATTGATTTTTCGTTTTGTTTCGTTTTTTTTTTTTGCTTCGTAGTCGCTTTCTACCGTTCGTTAAAAAATCCTGCCTCAGTCCGCGCGTTCCAAGCGCTCGTAACGAGACTCGCGATATCATGACAGCCTTTTTTTAATGTCGTTACTTTTTTTTCGCACGATAGATGATGATGAAGATATAGATTATTCGATATTATGACACCTCCGATTATTATTACGGCGTGCTTTTAATATCGATACTTTTTTTTCTTCGATAGATGGTTCGATATTATATCTACGATATCGTGACACGTGCGGACTTACAGAGTTTTTTCTTAGAATAGATAATAATGAGATAGATCATTGTTCATAATGATTTTTATTAAAAATAATTTTTTTCATAGCTTCGATTTTATATCGATTTATTTTTGTTTCCTGATAGATTAAGACGAAATAGAAATTAAACGATTCGATATTATGATAACTTCGATATCATGACACGTGTGATTTATATCGTCTTTTATTCTCCCATGATAGTTAATTATGGAATATATAATTATTCATGACGATTTCTCCGATGAATCATTTTTTCTACCTTCATTTTCGTACCGATATCATTTTCTTTTTCCAATAGATTCTGACGAATCAGACGATTCGATGTGATTACACCGTCAATATCATGCATTTGTATTTTTATAACAACGAATGATCATTCGAATTATGTTTTGCATTAAATAACGTCAGTCCAAACTTCGTCACACGACTCAACCGCGATCTCACGTGACCCAAAAACTACGGTCGCACGAGAACGATCCACCGACAACGAATTTCACCAGAAACATCGTCATTGCGTCATTATTCTCATCCACCAAAAAAACTTCCTATCCATTCTCAAATTCTACATTAGATCCATAACCCAAGCACGCCCTCGCGTATTTTTTACTCCACCTCTTCCAAAATCGTTCACGCATTTTATCTATGTAAACAAAACGCTCCGAAAAGTCCGCGCGTTTTATCCACGCTGTACCAAAGCCGACATCTTGTCCAGCCTCATCCCTCGCGAATTATCGATATTCTCAACTCCACCGCCTTTATCTTCCCCATAAAATTCATAAAAACAATTCCTTCCTCGAAAATTCGTTCAAAGATCGTAAACAGAAGAAAAATAAAAACCCCCAGCATCCAGCCATCTATACGCGCGTGTGTTTGTTAGTCCACAACGTTCAAGAAGAAAAACGTGGCGATGGCGCCGCACCGCGTACGAGCGTTTCGCGGAAACTCGAGCGCCAAACGAAAACGCCCACAGACGAAAAACGACGCACGCGACGGGCTACGTTCGCGCCTCCGGCTCTCAAGACGTTTGCGCCCTCTCGTCCCATCCCTCAACGACCTCCCCTCACCCCCGCCCAAAGGCCTCAAACGCGGAATCTCAACGATCGATATTACCGCCGAAACTACGATTATAAATTCGCCCAAAAGACCGACGATCATTCATCAAACATCGTCACGATATAAATATGTTGGACGCTTCCGTCATTCTCGCAATTTTCTCCGAATTTCTAACATAAAAAAAAAGATCGAAAAATAGATGTCGAACATTTTTTTTAAGCAATTACGATACGACGAAACGCCGCGGGCCAAACTTCCAAGTACTACCTCAACAAAAGAACGTGTAAGCACGCCGCTTGTGACGCGCGCGCGCGCGCGGGCGCAACAACGTGTGCGCAGCGACCCCGCGTGTGTGCGTTCGAAACAAGGCCACTGGCCGCACCGAAAACGACGGTTATTTCCGCGAAACCGTCCGGAAACGTCCGAACGACGACCCGAAATTACGCTAAAAATTACAACCGAGAAATAAAACAAAAAAAAATACGCGCAATCCGTGCGTCGTACGTCTGAGCGATTATTATAATAGATGGAACATGGAGAATGTTTAGGTTTAGGTTGAAAAATATATAAATACCACAAACCAACGCCCCCCTCCACTTTCGAATCTCGATAATTATTTACAACGTTGATTATAACCGATCAAACGTTACTTCGTCGTCTAACCGCAAACGCGGCGTTTAAGAAATAATTTTTTGACATTTTTTTAACAACTTCGTCACAAAGCTTCGTATATCGCAATCGTATACACACACACACACACACGCGCGCACACATCACTCGGCTCTATCGCTCTCGATCGTTTGTTTCACGAGCCATCACCGCACTGCGTCGTTATCCTTATCAGTTGCGATCGTAAATCCCGACAGCGAGAAAACATTTTTTTTTTTTTTTCCCCGCCTTATTTCTTCGATATCAACAACAAACGATGTGAAAAAATAAGAAAATGGTGGATGAATAGAGATAAATCCGTATAGGAGCGACGACGGAGCACGAAGAGAACGACAATCGCGACGTTTCGCTCCGAACCGACACCGACGACGGTCATAAACACATGAATATGTGCCGAATCGCGATGATAGTCGGAAATTCGAGCGAAAAAAAAAAAAAAATAGGAATTAAAAAAAAAACGAGTCACCGAACGACGACTAGATTGGACTTTGCGTTGTGATTTCTCGATCGTTTGACGAATGCAAACGTGTTTCTCGCGTGACGTTCCGCGTAGTACTAAACCGAACACCGAACCTCACCGAACGTCCGAAGCGATTCCCGCCGCTAACGTCGCACACCGTCCACGAGACGGCGGCGTCTCGTTCGCACTCCCGCCAACTTTTGCGTCGTAACGTGTGTACGCGCGCACAACGACGCCGCCACCCTCTCACCGGGATTCCCAATACCACGACCGAGACGACTACTACCACTGATGACGGTGATGCTACTACTGCCACTACTACTGATACGGGTGGATGCTAATACTGCCACTACTACTGATGCGGATGCTGCTACTACTTACCGATGCTGGGGCTACTACTAATGATGCTGGCGCTGCTACTACTGCCACTATATTGCTGATCCTACTACTACTGACACTCCCAAGTTAGAAAATTGTTACATAGTTTATGCATTAACTATATATAGAATTGAGCGTATATGGTCCATATGTAAACTATAGACAGTCTGTATATCACTAATTCCATACTCAGGTTGGACATATAATTTTTGGATATGTTATTATATTGTATTTAAAGAATTATTTATTATTATTATTATTATTATTATTATTATTTTTATTATTATTATTATTTTTTATTATTATTATTATTATTATTTTATTTTTTTTTTAATTATTACTACCATAATTATTATTGTTGTTGGCATTATTATATTCATTTTTGAATTTTTTGAAAATAGACATGTATAGACTATATATGAATTATATATGCCCAATTCTGTACTCGAAATTCAGAAACTTTTTTCATAACATTGAAGTGGAACGCATGTTCCTAATATTATCTAAAACTATTTTAAAATTTCGAAATAGCATGATTTTTTAAAAAATTTCGTATATTTCAATTATTTTTGATGAAAAATCGATTTTTCAATAATTGTCTATCATTTTTTATGAAAAAATTAACCGAAAAATCGATAGCCAATCGAAAACAATCGAAATATCGATTTTTTTCAAGAAAGATTTCATTTTTCTCTGTTATAACTATTTCCATATCCGGGCAATATCTTTGAGGCAACGTTCGCCCACCGCCATCTAATTCATCGAGCCGTTTTTTTTTCTTTCACAACCCGAAGATTACATCCACGTCGGCTCGCGATTCGAAGTCGATGCCGAACGTCCGAAGATGAGATAAGCAAAAAAACCATTAATGGGCGACGTCGATGTGGCTCTGAGGTCGCGTTGGCGGTGTCATAGATATCGCGTTAGAACCGTGTCTCCGCACATTCACGAGAAAGGTGAACGCACCCACAAACGAGACGCAAAAGCGGCTTTGCCCCGTGCTTCAGCCCCGAAGGAACGCAACGCGAGTACCGACCACGCGTGGAGTAAGTATCTGGCCGTTGAGCGTGAATGAATGTGCGAGCGGAGGAAAGAGATGGTGATAAAGCCGAGGAACCAGTCGAAGTCGTTGCCACGGAAGTAGGTACTCCGAGCCGATGTTTTGACGCACAAAATTATCGCGCCGTGCGTCACGGTGTTGTTTACTTTACTATTTTTTTTCTCAGTAAAAATTTTTCGGCAATCGTTCTTACAGCGACGATTGACCACTACGCACACGCTGTGCATATTTTTTATATACGTGGCCCTATGTTTATCCGATATATCTGTGCTTTGGCGGCAAAACCGAATAAATCCAAATTTTTCTCATAAAATAAGATTAACCTTTAGTCTGTCACGTTATTTTTAACATCTTTACTCTGCAAGCTGAGTTACTCACTACTCGTGCTTTTAAAAGTACTCTGAAGTGCTCCGAAAAATTCGACAAAATTCATGAAATCTTATCAACGATACTAGTATAAGGATCGATCATTATATTGCTGCAATAATTATTCGTTGAATCAATATAATTGTATAAACGAATGAAAATCTGAGAGTTAAGTAAGATTCTTGTAATGTCGACTATAAACTCGTATGTAAAATTATTATTATTATTATTATTATTATCATCATTACTAAGAATACAATCAGCATTTGTCAGTCTTTTGCTTTATTTATTTTTAACTTTATGGATACATATGTCGCATTTGCTCGAGAAAACAGTTTAGACAGCAGACGCTGCGCAATAGACGTCGAGTCGTCTTCTCTCATCCAGCTAGCACCGGGCAAACGCTTCATCCCCTTTTGCTCTTTATTACAAAACGCCTTCAACTCGCACGACTAATACTCCGGTACCTCCGGGACACCTCCGGGCGCGCTCACGCTATCACCGACGCACTCTCGTGCACTGTTATTAAATCAGACACGTATAAACTCAAGCTGTGAGAACACTCTACCGTCCACGAGAGTGCGTTTCTTGTGTAGCGTCCTCATTTCCGTATACACCCGCCGTATACAGACGTTACATACGGTGCCGAAGCACCAAGTTGTCTGCAAATTCCGTCTCTCGTGCCCTTCCCCTCTTCCCAACGGCCACCCGGCAAGTCCGGCGAGACGTCTACGTATATAATTTTCATCGTTTTCATGTCTCTTCGTACGTTTTAATTAATTTTACCGAATTGTATTAAAAATTTCGGGGTTTAATAATCACCCCCGACACGCCTCGGGCTGGAGGAGACATCATCATTGGCCATTTGTTTTTTTTCTCGTTCATTGATTTGTTGTTTTTTGTTTTTTGTCGCTATCAAGACGTCGATTGTATCATACGTGCGTACGTGTGAGTCTGTGAAGTCAGTTGGCCTGTTATCGCGTTCGTCATTGATGACCGCGAGCCGTGCGGCGTTATTGAACTAATATTTGCATTTGCGTCACAACGGCTTGTGTATACACACGCACATCGATCGACACAAGCGTATACTGAGATATTAACACGTGTTTGACATCGTCGAGTTAGTCGCAACACACGTTCCCGAACACGGATAATTTTTTTTACAATTTTTCTCGGAACAGCGTAGCCAAGGAAAAAAAATGTATTCCTTTCAATTTCGTCAGTATCGTCAATAAAACGACGTAGATAGCTACGTATATAAACTATTCCGGGGGCAAGATGGCCGACCGAACCGAACAATCGCTTCTAATTTCAATGATCATGTAACGCATTAGATAACACAATTAATTGGAGGGACGGGGCCGGGGGCGGGATCAAACGGACAATTGTGTGGATTCAATAGCAATCGACACAATGACTCTCAGCATTGTCGTTTGCGAGAATGAAGACGCCATTTTGTCTCGTTTCAACAACTCCAGGCTGCCGTGTCTATCGAAACAGGAGTTCAAGGATTTGCGTCGTTCTTATTGAGGAAACATAGCTAAACTCGAAAAAGTGCTCAATATCTTTTTTCTCGCAGCGTACAGCGCCTTCAGTGGAGAAAATTGAGAACAAAAATGTTTTCCGATCCTCAGCGGTCTCGCTCCTGTAGCCACGTATTTATTTCCTCAGCCATGTCCTCAACCGAGTCTATCCCAATAGATTTTCTCCCACACAACGTGCACAAATATCCCCAAACGAAGAATTCAAGCTTAAGAAGAAGAAAAGAAGTAACGACATCGAGAAAGAATCATCGCCGTTAAGTTCTGCGATGCGGAAATATTAATCTCCGCCGGTCCGACGGAACGACGTTGCCGAATGGCCGCGAGAACGATGAAAAGTAGCGGGAGCCCGAGGATGCGAGAGTTCTCGAGAGCGTGAATTCGTGCATTCGAGGCAAGTCCTGGGTTGACAGCGGAGCTCGCCAGCCGGGCGCGGGCGGGGGGAGAGCCGCGAAGAGCGGAGAATTGGTTCAATAAATGCAACGGCCGTTGGCCTAGGTGGCGGCTGAGCGAGACGCGAACGAAGACGGTGTTACGGTCATGAAATAACGTGAGAGAGAGCACGAGAGATAACAAACCCACGCCTGCGCCACGTGCTGTTGCGTACGGCGTAGTAGCGGATGGAGTGAACCGAGTACGGGATAAATGGCGAGGGAGAGGGTACGCTGGTTGGAGTAGGAAGGAAAAGCACATTGAGCACTGTGCACTAGCCGTACGTATGGTACAGAGTGCGGCAGGAGGGATATTGCAATAGGGCGACGGGGGAACGATGCGAAAGAGAGAAAAGAGCAAGAAGAGAACAAAAACAACGCACGGCGAGTCCGAGAGGAAGTGAGAAAGAGAGACGAAGGATGAGAGAGAGAGAGAGAGGGCGAAAGAGACGCGACTTCGTTGGTGCGCGTTACGACCCCACTAGGGAGTAAACGCCGTGGCGAGGCTCAATAACAGAGAGAAACCGTTCTATAGCTGTGGGTAATAGAAAAAGAAAGTACAAAAGAGGATGGAGAAACAACGTTTGCGTTTCATCCTGCTTACACACCGGTCGATATCGCTCGGCAACGACGCCACCGTCGACCGAGTGAGACAGAGTCATAACAATGCAACGTGCTCCGGCTCCGCGACAGCAGCGCCACCGTCGAATCAAACGGCTGCTACCGGTGCTGCTGCTGCTGCAGCGGGATGGCGTCGCATCTTATTCGCCACCGCGCGCCGACAATAAGACAAAATGGATCCTATCGATATTGTTATTTTAGGATTTTTTGGAGTTACATCGCTTCGGATGTATTGAATCTACGTACAATGAACAATGTGGAATTATTCTGAAGTTACCCTAAAAAAAAATGTATAACCATGTAGTTTACAGTAAAGCATTTATTATCTTTATCATCTTAATTTTTACACAATACTGGGAACTTGGGTGTCGGCATGTTGCTAATGATCGAGATAGTTACCATTGTTAAATATCCATATGATATATGGCAACGTCGCTTTGTGGCTTCGGTGCCACGCCTGAATCATTCGCCCATCGCCACGACGACGCTTCGTCCACGGATTTTCGACGAAAGCTACGAAAAAGAGATCGAGCGAGAGAAGAGATGGAGGCGAAGTCGGAGGCAAAATAGAATGACGACAAGAGGCATCGACCGGTCATGAACGTTGCCCGGACAATATATATGTGTACAGACATTTATCACGTAGGTATATTTCACAGTCGACTGGAGCCACGAACGCTCGAACCGAATTATTCTTTAATCCGATGTGCCGCGACACCAACGGTACAGAACTGGACGTCGGGTACGTTGATGCAGTCGATCAAAAACGTGAACATTTTATCGAGAATTTTCATTAAACTACGATGAAAACGGCAGCCGGGAGAGATAAAGGACTGGAACGGGCGATGGAACACCGAAAGAAGCGTCAGGTCTGGTTGGAATGAGGAGAGCCATGAGCAATGGCGAGGGGATGATGGACGAAGATGGGAATAACCGAAGTATAGTCGAGCCAATTCGCCCGCTGGCGAAGAAGATCGGTGGGAGAGCGGAGAACCATCTCGGTACGTTAGCTCCAGCGTTATTTTTATTTTGCTTTCTTTTTTTTTGTTTGTTCGTTTATTTTTTATTTCTTTTGTTTTTTTCTTCGCGTCGTGAATTTTGAAAATTCTCCGTTCGACACCGGTCCAAGAACGGGAATAAATTAAAAATTTCTATGAGAATCATGAGAATTTATTTTAAATAATTTAATTACCGAAATATAATGAATTATAATTCCAATTGATCATCAAAATCGATTTTTAAAAACCGAGTAATCCATCTACATTGTTCTTCAATTATTATATTCAATATTTTTCTTAAATCTCGACGCCGTTACGGTCCAAGTTTTAGCTTCCTCATTTTATCATCGTGTCGATCGTTCGCATAAGGTTCTGCGCGCGTCACAACCGCAATTAATATACCACCGCCGGTGTCTCAAATTCGTTGGCCCTAGCCGAGGCTTGCCGGCTTCGCGAGACTACGAGGAAACAATTGTGGAAGGTCCGGAACGGGCTTTCGTGGAACCCCATAAGGGTGAGGTCACGGCGAGACGGGTTCCCGCCCGATCGTTCGTCACGAGGGGCGGCGAACCCTTCGTCATTGAAATCGCGCAACGTACATCGAACAAAGGGTCGGAAATTAGAAACTTCCGACGCCCCGTCGAATTGTTGAATATTTTTATTTTTTTTTTCGTCCGATTCTATTTACGGAAGATATATTGACGCGTTCGAAGGTTGTGATCCAAAGGTCGTGATTTTTCTCGGTCTTATCATTTTCCACGGGATGTCGTAGTACTACAGTTACGTCGGGACGAGGAATGAAGTATCGATAGTACGGTTGGAAAAGGATTTTCTGAATGGAAACGAACGAACGAGCGAGCGAGCGAGTGAGGCAGGTCGCCAGATCGAAAGGGTGGGAAAAAAGAGAAAAAAAAACAGAAAACGGAATGAAAGAGGAGAGGCCGTGCAAACTGGGCCGCCGGAAATCAAGAATCGATAGGTCGATTTCCAACGTTGCCGCATCATGTGCGGTTATCTGTTTACCCGAGCCTAGGCCAACCCATCGACGAGGGACGCCGTGTACACATCGGGGAACGGGAAGGGTTGAAACCGGCACTGAGACAAAAGAACGTAACGAGAATAGCGGAGGCCATACAAATTTGATGGTCGAACAACGATCGAAATCGGGACAATTTTTTCGTTCTCGTGGTTTCTTTTCTACCGCCGGATAAGAAAATTTACTCTTTCGTTTTTTCCGACGTTGTCAGATTTTAGGCAGAGAGATGAGAATTCCCTCAGCGACTCCGTAAATAATAATAATAATACAATAATGATAATAAATTATTTATTAATCAATCATTCATAGATATTATAATTGTAATATTAATTATATTATATTATTAATTATATTATTTTTTTTAATTTATCTATTAACATACTTTTATTATTATTATTATTACACGATTTGCAGCCGTTTTTATATTGCGCACTTTTTTTAAATACGAATTTCGTGGTGCTTGAAAATCCTTCTGGTACAATAAATGTAAAACGATTTGCCAGAGGATTATTTTCATACCCGTACAGGGATTTTTTTTGCACGATCGAACGTCATTTACCAGCTAACGGACGGAGCGATCATTTCGGCCGAGGTTGGAGTATTTAGCACGACTATTACGAACCTAGTGCTAACACCACGGTATTTAACGTTATGGCGTATATACGGCCCAACGTTGCATCAACGAATTACATCCTACGACAAAATTTCCTCCTCCGATTTACAAATCTAATTGAATTTTTTATTTTGTCAATATTCGAAATATTTGCCAGAGATAAAGCAAATTATCTATTTTGTTTTCTTCTATCCACTCGAGCCAATTTCATCCACCATCAAGCGTTCGCGCAGCATCCTTGTTTCGAGAATTTCTCTGTTTTGGCAACGACTCGCCCGAGAGACGAAACGCCAAAGCGAACGAACCGGAGACGTTGAAGAAACGTCACCTCTTCGTTCTCTTTGCTCGCTGCATTCCACCAAGTCCGCTGAATTCCACCGGGTGCGCTTTTACGCCGCGATAACTCACGGACCGACGGATACCAGAGAGAATCCTTCAGCCGGGGACTCGTGGCAACACTGACGTCAGTGCGCTGGGCCGGGCGAGCTGGGCGGCGCAACAAATATGACGTCGAGCGCGCGGAATGCCGAGCCAAGTTGTTTGTCGTCTTTGCGTCTACTACGGTGAGTGCTCGGGCAAATGCTTCTGGTGCAACTGCTCGGCCAGGACTGTCGTAAACGATTACCGAGGGCGACTCGAGTTATCTCGTTATACCGGAAGCCGGGGACCGTGTACCACTTAAACGTCCCGCTCGCACGCGATATTGATCAATCTTGGATGACTTATTGGTAAATAGCTTGGACAGGAATGCCCATTCATTTTTTTTCGGACGTCTCGAACCTTTGCAACTTGGACATAAAAGGCTAATCACGTGTAACTATCATGGAAATTTTCATAATGCATATTAAGGGACGAGATCAATTTCGGGGGAGGAAGGATTTTTACTGTTAATCGACCTCGGATGGCTCGTTAGTAGACAGCTAACACAGAACTCCTCATTCATTTTTCTCTTTTATACGTCTCGAGCTTTTGCAACTAGATTGGATAAAAAAGTATCAATCACGCCAAACCGTTAGAATTTTTAGAATTGAAACTAAGCGACGACATAAATTTCAGGCGAATTACTTTTCAACCATTATTCAATCTTAGATGACTCTTAAGTGACCAATCAACAAAAACCCCCCAATTATTTTTTCACAAAATTTCCATTAAAAATTTCAAAACAAAAATTAAGTAGTGCCACAAATTCTGAGCAAATAGTTTTTTACGAGCTATAGAGTGTCGACTGCAGCACGGAATGAACGCGGGATGCACCTTTGTCTCGTGGGCGAAATTAACCAAGGTGGAAAACGAGTACAGAAGACGAAAAATGATAATGGGTTGTAAGAGAGAAAAGGGCGTCGGTCGATAGATTTACGATTAATATTGCGAGAGATACGGCGAAGCC
>OZ020166.1:16522374-16569130 GCA_963971145.1 Sussaba pulchella
GTAACCAGCGGGGACGTCGATTGAAACTGTTCGGTTCAGAAACGCGCGTGGATGAGAAATTCGGTTTCACCGAAACTTTGATCAAGTCTTTGATGTAGTCTCCGTGATGGCGCGGGTCAAATACCACTGAGTACAATACGCTTTTGGCATCGCAGATACACAAACGTGTATGTAGAATACGCGGATTCCACTATTTAACATGCCTCTGTATTCCGAAATTCTCCGACGAACTTTGGTGTAGGAAAAAGCACACATTTCGTGATTACTGCGTAGGTTTTTGTTATAAACGGATTCATAAGCTCGCGCGACCACCCGCGGGAGTACCGGTACTCCGTGAATCTAATTGCTTACAGCGTTTGCCTCAATAATCCGCCGACGACTCGTCGGTCTTCAATGCTAGCTCCTCGCTAACCACCCAATTAATTACTTGAGCGACTCTATTAATTCGCTTCAGCTTGCGGGTTTTTTTTGTCAAGCCACTCGCGAGTGCTAACTGAAAAAAAATCTACCAAATCAAATGTCGGATATGAGAACGACGGTAATTGCGAACCAAAAGCTTTCGTGCATTCCGAGGTTGCCGAAGCGTGTAATGAAAGAATGCAAGAAACGCAAACTGGAAACACGGTTTGTAGAGAAAATGTATTTACCGGGGTAATTTTTTCAAGCAAACATGCAGCAAACGCCGACGTCGGTTGCCGTTAATTATCGAATATTTAAGGCGATCCACACAATTATCGCACAAACCGAATCACATACTTTTGTTTTTATGGAAAACGTGCTCCATCTCGTGATAATAACTCGCATACCAATGCTCAATTATTACCCCTCTGATGCTTTATTTTTTGTATTTCAGTCAATAAATCAGGATAGGCTGATATTTACACGAGAAGAACAAATCTGAAGTCAGTTTTTCAATTAAACAGAGAAAAAAATTATTTTTGTATTCATGCGGTCAATTTTAGCTGGAGTCTTGAGTTTCTCGCAAACTTCTCATAGAAATTTTGAGGGCATGCAAGTTTTCGATCGTATCTTGATCCACCGGAAATTGGAAAACGCCATTAATTTTCGTGTACTCGGTAGTTCGATCGATCCTTGTCAAACATCACAGCTAAACAAAACGTTTTATAATAATTTCAATCAAATACATACGATAAAGCAGACGTGAGAGACTTATAGCGAAAAGAGCCCTGCGATAAAAAGCTCGCGGTTTGTGAAAACTCTTTTTTTTTTTTTCCGTTCTATAAGTACCCTCTGACAAGCCTGAAATACCTGGCGTTACCGTGTCACGAATACGCAGATGCGATCCCGGAATGTATAGATGAGTGACACAACGACATCGACGAGTCTTCGCACTCGTGCGCGTCGACGATTAAATCCGCCTCGTGATTTTCGTCGTGACGTTATCACGTGGCCACGTACCGTCTTCATTGTACAAAACTTACTGCATATCCTTAAGCCACGACAGAATCTTCCGAAGATGACGCGCCAAAAGCTTCCGACGTTTCTGCCCGGCGAAGCTTCCTGAACGATTCTCGATGACACTCTCGTCGGCACTGAAGGTCGATGACCCCGATAAAATACGTCAACGGTTTGTGGAACCATCGGTCTGAGTTTTCTTCGATGCAACGGGTTCGTAAGATCTATGGTCAACAATGTTTTCGTTCCCATTTGTTCGGGATCACGTCGCGATTCCGAACCCGGTGGATTTTCATCGTCTTCCGATTCCGAACCGTCGACTCTTTCCGGGGCATCCTCGCTGTCAAAAGTTCTCGTTAAAATATCATTTTCGTACGGTTCTGGTCCGTTAATGCTCTCATCGAATTCCCCGCGTTTTCTCTTCGTTCTGGGTTCCTCGTGATTCGTTAGAGTTTCAAAATTGTCGAAACTTCGAGGAAGTTCGAACGACCACGTCGATGATCTCGAAGGTCCGGCCACGGCTTCCGGAAACGTTAAAGGTCGAGCTGTGACTGCTGTAAAAAATGATGGACCGTCTTGCTTCGGAGCATCTCGAATTTCATTGACATTCGAGAAAACGTCGGACCCTTGTATGTTTTTGGTCGAATCGCAAGACGACTCAATCGTCGATCTTGCTTCATGAAATTCGTCGCAACTCGCAACGTCCTCTTGACTGTTGTTCGACGCGCTCGGGGTTTCCGGATGCGTCGATGATTCGAAATTTCGCAGGAAAATTTCGCCATCGACTTTTTCGACGTTGGCGACATCCGGAGAACACGATGGTAACTCTCGCGGCGACGTTGGGGTCATGCGCTCGGTCGCAACGTTCTCCTGGTCCTTCTGGGTTTCCTCCGTACCGACCGCCGGCATCACTGCTGCAACTGCAACACACACAGAAAAACACGGGGTTATAATTGTGTATTTATCGTGGTTAAATGTGTCTGTTTAAATACCAACGAGTGAGAGATTCGCCAGCGTCTTTGCCGAACGCTGCAATGGCGAATAATCCGACCATTCTTGTTATCGCAGATTCGGGTCACGTGGTTTATTGCAGAACTGCTGTTCGATTGCGGGGAGTCGAGGACATTGAGGTGGGAGTGAATTAAGTTTCTTAGAGGATTAGAGTTATCAGGAAGTTCTTGAAAACGTTAGCGGCAAAACTATTCCTCAACTTTATCAATTTATTTCCGGGGAACCTTCAGTCGTTTTCATAATTGGGCGAAATATGACGATGGTAGTGTCTATGGAACGGAATTGCAAAATCCAGAGTAATTGCTTTGACTGAGACGGCTGAGAAAAGGTTCTGCAATAATCTTGATTGAAGTATACTCTTTAATCGGAAGATACCTTGAAGAGAACGTTTAAAGGTAGAAAGTAATTATTTGTAATAAAATGCATATTAAAGTCGTCTATTATAACGAAATAAGGATGAAAAAAGAAGAGGAAACGAAATAGAACAAAATAATCTCGAATATGAGGAGAGCCATAATGAATTCGCCATAAAATAATGTATAACTCGGGAATGGAGCTGATTGCGGCAGATTTCATCGAATAAAAGCTTAACGAAATTCAGTATCCCGATTTTCGTGCCAACAATAAAATAGAGCGACAACAAAAACCGTCGGATAAATGTACCAACGTCATCAAATTGGATAATACTACGAGTCCCAATATCCGATCGATATACCAGAAATAATGGAGAATCAGCCATTGGCTCGTCATCTGCAATACAATGTGACGGATGTCACTGATGGAATTCGAAATTTCATTTCGCGCCAAGAATAGTACCCAGAGTGTGCATTGAACGACAGCAATACAATTTCATTCCAAGAACGAACAAAGAAATAACCGCGAGTCGCACGACGTACGCTTGAAAGCTTTCACTTTCCCTCGATGACAATTCTACCGAAGGGTTTGAGCTTTTCAAACGCGTTACGCTGCGAAGTCGTCGTGAAATTTCACCAATTCGGGAAAAGCGTCTCGTCGAGTTTCTCGAACTCATCGTATCTCATCGAACTTCGATAAAATCACAGGTCGAAGAACGGGCCACGAGATGATGGGGACTAGAGTGCAGGAAACTAAACGTACCGGTGGGGATTGTTAGCTTTCAAGCCCTTTCCGTCAAAGACAATCAAACGGGATTCATTTAATCCGCGCATTCATTTGTAGGAGTCAATTTGTTTTATTTTAGTTTTTTAAATCGTGAACACTTTATATCCGTTTAATGGATTAAGAGACCAGCCAATGATTAAATTGATAAATTTCTCTATAATTCTTGTGATCATTGTGCTTAATTTTGTTTGTGTACAGTTTGCGGGTTTATCTTCCGAACAATTGTACGCAACGTGGCGTTGAAATTCGGTAGTAAATTGCTCTGCGCTTTGAGAGTGGACGAAATAGCTCGATATCCCGAACAAACCCTCCCGTTGAGGGGTTTCACTATAAACGAATTATTGTGGACCTGTGCTCCGGCTTTCACGGTTATAATAGCACAATGGCCCACAGCATTGTCCGGATATATCGAAATTCGCGAACATTGAAATGGGTGCAAATATTTCCGTGGCCTCCAACGCAGTCACACTTTAAAAATAAAAAATTCGAAATATTTCGATCAAACATTTGACCCTTCGATCACTTAAAAATTAATTGAAATTAAATAAATATCCATATTCAAACGTTGCGACCCAATGTACTAGAAGCATTTTACTCGCTTTCGAAATTATTCCGTAAATTGGACGAACAAAAGAATCAAAGTACAATTATTTCTCGTCAATCACAATTTATAAATGAACAATTAAAAAAAAGAAATAAATATATAAAACAACGATAAAATTGATTTTTTACGTCAATGCCTTATTTTTATTGAATCATGTAAAATAGTTTTAACTGAAAAAATAAAATGAAATAAAACGAGAACGATTATAGCAACCACAGCGTTTTTATCGTAGCGTCAAGATGCTCGTTCTTCTTTACGATCGGCAATTCCGCGCCCTGGTACATAAACCTTTGGATGTGCGACATGTACTGTGTGTGCACGTCGTATATAGCGTATCGCGAGGTTCATTGGGTGTTTACTATGCTACTCGCGGGTTGGCTTCAGACATGAGAATAATATCGTCCGGCGTGTGTACAGTGGCATGGCAACTGCCGGGTCTCCACCCCAACGATCCATATTCCATTCTTATGTCGCCTTTAAACTCTCGGCAATATCTCTATCTTAGCTATCGCATTTCGCCCTGGAGCGATAAACCACTGCGCCGGTAAAGCAAACGGCCCAGTTTTCAACATACTTTGAGGGACTACCCTCGTCGTCCATTGTTTACGAACGCTATATAATACTGCAACGAGAATGAAACGTTTCAACATTTTCATCAAACCTTCCCGAGTAGTGTTTTCTCCTTTCATAACCACAATATTGCAGTCGAGCGGATTCGACCCGCGTACAAAATTTTTTACGAATGGTAATAACAAACAATGTTGAATCAGCTCGTGGACCAATTGATACACTTCAATTCAGCCCCTGAGGCAGATTTTCTTTGTTTCTTAATTTTTTCGTTGAACCGAAATATTACAGTCGAGAGGATTCGACCTGGATACAAAATTTTTTACGAATAGTAATTACTAACGATGCTAAATCGGCTTGAAGTTTAATTAGTACATCTCAATTTGAAACAAAACGATAAAACCGAATCAGATCACAATCTCACTCATTGACCAGAAGCATTCGAAGCAAAAAAAACTAAAATTCCTATGCAGGCTGCGAAATACCTGCGACGAAGAAAAATCCCGCAGACGTCGGACGTCCCAGAGGTCTGACCGCGAGATTTATTTAGTGGTCGTGAGCGATATCTCATGCCCCCCACCATCGCCCTACTCGAATCTTTCCCCGTTGCATCGATAAATATTTCCTTCCCCCGAGCTTCCCACCCCTTCTCGCGTCGGAGTCGACAAGTCCTCGAAGTTTTACACTATTTTCTGCATTGTTAAACGCGATACGCTCTCGCAGCTTCTTGTACCATTATATCGAAGGGAGGGTCGCTTTTGTCGTATTTTTTTCCCTCTACTCCGCCGCAACGTTGTCGGACAGCCTTGTATTATCCCGTTTCGTACCTTTTTTAAAAAAAATCATTATTATTATTATTATTTCCGTGAGCTTTTGCATATGCAACATTTTCACGTCATCCTTCCGATACGTTCAATAACGAAAACGTCCAATACGTCTCTTTCGGTCGAACAACATGCATTTCATTCTCCGCACCTTAAAAAAACAGTGAAATAGCCAGAAAAAAAGAGATACGAGTTTTTCGATGGCGCGGGATATATAATGATACTACGTGTATCATTGTATCATGGCATCTCGAATTCCCGCAACAGTCTATCATAGATGCCAATGTAGATGGCACGTCGGGATGTACGTTGGAAAAGGGAGAAATCGATAATGGAAGGAGTACTCGAGATAGGGCGGATGAGGTGGTTTCACGTTCGGACTGCCAACGCGTCAAATTGTTTGGAATGCAGTTAGAGCTCGTATATCTACAGGGAGGTTTCGCCAAACCTGCGGTAAGCATGGGCTTGGTGACCGTACCCCTACGTGACATCCTCACATTCACATACTCGACACTTTTCGTGTGTGGTTGTTGTTTCTTTTGTTTTTTTTTTTTTCACCACAACTTTTGTGAGACGTAACCGATATTGCCCATACAGCGGCAACCTATTTTGCGATACGCTAACAGGAATCTATTCGCGAACTGTCCGACTATTTCCGATTGTTCTCCTTTAGACGTGGTTTTGATGTATCCGCCATTAGCAAGACCGAAGATTGTTTCGTAAGAAACTTTTGCGACCGCTAGTGGTATAAACCAATAATTACTCCGACGAGAATTCGTCGGAGAGACACAATTCCAATAATTATGATAAATGTTTGATTAGGCCGTCTGTCCGTTGGACTAGCGATCACGGAACTGGGGGATCCGGAGAATGTCGCACGGTAAAGGAATTAATAATTAAATTCCGATGTACAGACATCTCAAGAATTCAACTCAGCTGGGGATTGTACAACTTTTATATTGGTATTGAAATGGGAGACTGAAAGAAAAGATAATTAATTTTTCAAACTTGGTAATTCGAAGCGGCAACAAGAGAATATTGAAATTAAGGGGTTGATTCTGAAAAGTAACGATCAATTTTATATGAAGATGAATTTCAAGGGAGCGAAATAATATCCTGAGTGATATCGGCTTATTACCGGAGGCTGCGTCTGTCCAATCAAATCCAGGCGACGCTGCATAATTAAAATGCAATCTGCCATTCGAATATCTGATAGTTCATAAAACAATTCAAATATACGAGAACCACGGCTTGGAACGAAATGAAAATTTTAATTGTCAATGACGATGAACGTTCTTCCCTTTTGAGAATTTGTTTTGTCAACGATTTCGACGTAAAATGTAGTTTCTAATTGCTCATTAAAATAAAAATTAATTCTCTCATTATACCACGAAGAAAACCGCAACATCTCGCGAGAGATCGCCGTTCGAATGAAAAAATTGAACGGACACAGCCAGTGGATTAACCACATTTTCCGACATTCATTAATACCCGCGTCTCTCATTAATACCCGCGTTTTATTTCATAACCGCAGGGCAGTCGAGCTGGTGATGAATTATTTTACCTCCGTGGAAATCCTCGCTAGAAAAAATAAGGTTTCCGAAATCGTGGTTGATATCATGCTGATATACGTTAAAGCGTTTGTAAAAAAATGCCTTAGGTCCGGAAACCCTGCAGAAACGAGTTTTATGATGTCTCGACGTTCTCGTTGTTTTTCTTCTCTTTAAAAAACCATTTCCGTCCAACTAACCGCCTTGTGTTCAACACGCGAATTCACTTCGTTGTCTCTGTTGCTCTATAATTTTCACAATCGCAAAAAAGCGTCCTATGCCACCGCACTTGACTGCTCGCGAGTGAGCACGAAGGATCAATAGAGAGAAGAAGTGAAAAAGCGAGAGAATCGAGCAAAGCGCGAATCATGATTTGCTCACTTCTGAATCGTTTTCGGGCGAGATTCGTCAAGCTCGATCAAACCCGCTGTTTATGATGGGCACGAAGGACAAACGTTGATTGGACAGGTGTGCTAAATATAATAATATCAGGCTAAAGAATTTGAGCTAAGTTAGATTTACCCAAGTCGATGATTTAAATATTAGAATTACTTGAATTGCAAATAAATTAATGAATTAATCCATAAATTACCTTAATTAATTAATTGACAAAGAAATTGATTCGTTAATTCGTATAATCCGGGTATTATCGAATATCCTGTTGAGTCCACGTTATCACAGATCTCTAATACGAATTCGAGCTTCGCAAGTGATTGAAGCTCGAGCAACTAATTATGTGCCATGGGGGCTCGATGAGCCGATAGACTTCAATTGTAGAACCGTATTCCATACCCACTGAAACCAACAAACATAGGCTGTCGGGCAAACACGGAACCGTGAGCATCGCCACACGAACATCCTGTAGCTTGAAAGCGACGGAACTAATTATCGCATAGGCGGTCAGTTGACAGTTTGATCCCTCGATCGACTAATGCCAGCCTCATTGAGCAAGCATCGAATGTTTTTTTAGCTGTGTCAACTTGTTGCCGGGCTCATTCTCGTGAGAAAAATCTCACGCCTTGGAAACGAAAATAAAAACAAAAGTTGTTGCAAAACAAAAATCTATACATTTAACTCAGGATATGAAAACCTTTTAGAGCAAAATGATAAATCGTTGACGGTGACAGATTTTTTTTCAATTGTTCAATATCGACAGTAGTATTATCCGACCAGCCAGCAACTCCAGCCACTCATCGCTTGTCAATCCACCACTCACCCATCAAACTTCGCCACCCACCGCGACCACCCGAATCACGTGTCATCGATGTCAGTGACATTCGATGAAGGCAGTATGCACCTTATCACGTCGACCGAATCAAATTCAAACCCGCACTTTCAGTATTATAATTTTTTCTGATTTTATAATAATACTGTATGATAATCGTAATAAAATATACACATCCGGATGTGGAAAAAAAATTACAGCAGTACTCGAAGGATTTTACGGAATCTCGTAAGGCGTTTTTATATTGAATAATTATATTTCTATATTAACCAGTCAAGTACTAGCGCGAATCAATTTTTATTATCTTATTCTTATTCAATCATTAATTTATTATTATCATGATTAATATTATTATTATTATTTAATAATTAGTTTTATAATCATTTTATAATTAATAATAGACATCTAATTATAATGATAGATTATCTCTATTATTATTTTAATTATCATTAGCTGCATGTACTATCAGACAACGAAAATACTGAAGCTTCTCCGATATTCGCGAAAACAACCGCAATATTATAATCCCGCCACCGACGTGTTCCATGTATACTACGGCGCATTTATATTCACGTACCCCAACCAAATGACGCTTCGGCTCATCCTTTTCACCGCCCTCAACGAGCATCGAGAACAAAAAAATAAAATTTCTCTCGACTCCATACGTTCGAAACATAAAAAATTTTCATCTTTCACGTTTACGAGCTATAAATTTTCCCACGATCACGAGTCTGTGTTTCGGGACAACGTAAAATTGAATCTCCGTGTGCATGGAAATTCCGGGGCTAGAAACGCCGAATGTGTTTTAACCCCGGACCAGATTGTGGATTAACGTTCATGTTAAACTGTGGACAGCCCAAAGCTTATGACGAAGGTTATGCCGTGTAGCACGAAAGCCACAAACACCCGGTGTACGTCGCACGACGAACTCAATGTGTTTGCCGTATCCACAGCGCGAGTTTCGCGATCCTCGAATGTTGCACGACTGTCTGCTCAACCTGACATGGAATATCCATTTATAATCTACAAGGGTTGAATTAACTTATTTTTTTCTGTGTTTTCGGGGTGCCATGGGGGACTGGGAATTGGAACTCTTGTGGTTTCGGTCAGTCCGTTCGTTCGTCTGTCTATCCGTATAAATCGCAGTCCTCCTATTCTCTCATTCGCGTACCGATTCAGAGAAAATTTTATCTACAGATGTAAATTGATGATCTAAGAACGGAAACGATGAGGTTTTAAAAAAACGAAATTTTTTTGAACTCATGGACTGAGAAGTAAGCTCAAATTTTTTTTTTTCACTTAACCCATTGTGGGATTGGATCGAAATTCCGACTGGTATAACGAATCGACAGAGCTCCGAATGACAATCACTCGAGGGATCAAAATCTCAATCGCTTATATTTTAGCTATAAAGTTGAGAGGGTTACGCGGTCGAATCAGCTATTTCTCTAATCATTGACTATGTCTCCTAAAATGCAACAAAAAAAATTTGAGGACCTTTCGATTGTAGCGAAAATAATTTCAGACAAATTTCGAAATAATTCTTTTTCAGAAGCAACTAAATTACTCACGTTAAAGTAGCTCTTGACACGTACTACAAAAGGTTGAAGATAATGTTAGTGGGAATGGCTTCAAATCCCTGTTATGGGCGTGTCAAATGCGTTTTTGACCTTATTTTTCATTACACGAAATACGAGAGTTTCTCTGAATAAATACCGCGAAGGGCTCGCGGGTACGCCCGAGGGGTCCGGATGCGGTTATGGTCCGGAGTACAATCTATAGATTAATGCCGCCCGGCTATTCGGGGATATCCCGAATACACGAAGCCAATATCGATGGAACAGTTGGCAGCGAATGGATGAGAGACGGAGCGAAACGAGTTTGAGATAACTGCAATAAAGCACATAAGGCTCAAGGTACAAGCAACCTTCCACCCGCCGTGACGGACGAAATAAAAGTCAATAGAACGGAAAATTCCATCAACCGAACGACTCGTGTTCACATTTTGTTTGCACGATTCATCAGTGTGCGACGACGACGAAAATCCGCCAACCCGCATCGATCGTCGAAAATTTTCAAACAACTAATTCAAAAGCGTCATTGTCGAGAATTCAATGAATCAATAATCCGTGCGTCGAAAGTTACGTCATATTGAAATTGAGTAACGTGAGTTACTCAAAGGTTTCGTAATAATATCGACTGGTAAGGGCTGCGTAACGAGAAATCAATTACAAAAAAATTGAGCAGTCGGGATACCGGATGAAGAACGATTTTTTTATTGTAATCGCCTGCAACGAAAAAGCATCGAGTTGCGACGAAAATAATTAACGCTGCAGATATCATTTTAATCGTTAATCCATGAAGCAATTAAATTCGTATTCGTGGCTATGTACAGTGGCTTATGATTTTTTTTTGTTTGTTCGGATTGAATAATGCAAATATATGTGGCATGAAAAGCTGCAGGTTTCAGGCCTCGCATCGGTTTTCTCACAGTGCGCTTCGAATGTCACCGAACGTTTTAGACCCAACAACCGACTCGGCCCAATATCCATCAAGTGTTGGTAATGATGGAATAATGGTCGACCGAACAAACCGCACATACTCGAAAAGCTAGCATGCTCGGCAATGCTCGAGGTTGTTGGCAACCGCAACTTGCAGCCCATTTGCTCGATCGAACCCTCTAATTCGGCGAGGTAGCGATTAAACCGAGACCTCACGTCGGCACTACGTGTTTATGTCCATCATTCGCTGGAACTACGCGAGTAAAGAAGAAAATGTATCAAGTATATAATGAATATTTATAGTTTCATAAATAAATATATTAAACGAATGAGAAGAAAAAAAAATTATAATTTAAATATGTACGGCATAAGAGTAGCTATTGTAATTCGACGACGAATATTAAATACCGTTCGATTTATTGTATAATTCCATACATAAGAATTATATTCTCGATAGATTAGTATTTTTTAATTATTATCATATTATTTGATTATGTTGCATGATTTTGTTATCATATCATTATTATTATTATTAATATTATTATTATTAATATTATTATTATTATTATTATTATTATTATTATCATTATTATTATTATTATTAATATTATTATTATTATTATTATTATTATTATTATTATTATTATTATTATTATTATTATTATTATTATTATTATTATTATTATTATTATTATTATTATTATTATCATTATTATTATTATTATTATTATTATTATTATTATTATTATTATTATTATTATTATTATTATTATTATTATTATTATTATTATTATTATTATTATTATTATTATTATTATTATTATTATTATTATTATTATTATTATTATTATTATTATTATTATTATTATTATTATTATTATTATTATTATTATTATTATTATTATTATTATTATTATTATTATTATTATTATTATTATTATTATTATTATTATTATTATTATTATTATTATTATTTCTATCATTATTATTGATGTACAGTCTATATATACTCTATATTTATTTTTCTATCGGTATTTATATGAGGGAACTCGACTTGAATATTGTGCCACTCAAAGATTCTCACACCAACGGATCAAAACACTACGACGCGCGGAATATGGTCAACAGTGCTCGAAGTATGAGATCAGGAAGCGTGATGAAGCATTTGAAGTATGAGATCCTTGCTCTCGATGAGGGAAATCATCGTTGAAATTGTACAGCACGGCGTTCCAACAGCGGGTCGATATCACGTGGGATCAAGCGCCGTTGTGGCCTCCCCGGTGAGCTTGTGTATATTCGAACGGAGATGCAAATTCGCCGGAAGTTACCCTCATCCCGTTGACTCCGCACCAACTATCGCGCAGCGGTTGTAATAAACAGTCGTCATATGGCGTTTCCCACAGCAGAGCAAATACAACCCCGATCGACGCAAACGAGCGGAAATTACCGTCGATCAATAGTGATTATTTTTATTACTTACAGACGGAATTTTTTATTGTTCTGAGTACTTTGATACCGAGACGACTAACCACGCACCCTCAATTTTGGGATGGAAATGTTAATAGAATGAATGCATATAGAATTAAGCGACCAAACTATTTCGGAAATGGGGAACGGTTTATATGGTACTCAATGTTTCACATAGTTTGAACACACCGCCGGGTTACACGGACAGACGGTTGGAAAACGTCGAGCTATCAAACTCGTGCCTGACGGAACCTTGAATCTACATGTTGAATATGCGAATGTAACTGCCACTTTGACGGGTATCCCGCGTGAGCCAGGAAAACGAATCTGATAGAATAGTTTATTAATTTTTTTTACATTTCAAACGCATGTTCCAGCCCGTAATATTGAACCCTTTCTCCTCACCGAAAATAAATACAATCACGAGATTTTTCTAAGTTAAGCAGACAAATTACTCTCAATTCTTTCCGTCTCAGAGACATAAAAATGTCAATCGTAGATTTCCGCTGAAACGCCAACTTTCTCATCGGTCACGAAAGTCAATTATCCGACGAGCAAATACTTATTTCGATGAGTTTTTAATTGTTTTTTCCGTTCGCTAATGGCAAAGTTACGTTGAAATTCGAACGGATTCCATTATGGAACTTCGAATATGACAATGTCTCCCGAGCTAAGCAGGATATCATAGTCGGGCTCGCAAATTGGGACCCCGGCGGGTTGCACGTTGAGCTCTACTACTCCCGCGTTCTGCGGTTATTCGCATTTGATACCTCAACTTTGGCGTTAAAGCCTACGCGACGAGTTGACGTTGCCAAAACTATATGTCGCGGGTAACAGAATCCAGTGTGCTGCTGGTTGTTGCTCGTATTAATTTTCATCAAAAGGTCTTACCACGCCCGACGACACGAGAGTTTCGCTTCGCGAACGTATTGAAAGCTCGCGGGATTTACCTCAGCGAGCTCGACACAAAAAGCTATTTACTCGTTCACAACTGAAAACAATTCTGTTTTTGCAACAATGGTACGTTCCGTTTTGATTGGCATTGAAATTTCAGTCGGCATTTCAAAATAGAATGTAGCCGGATTGGAAAACTTGCAGATTCGAATAATCTTTCCACAATGATGAATAATTCAGACTCGCGGGAATGCTGGTTCAAATTCTAAAGATGTTTATGCGATGGACGAGAATTATTGTTTGGAATTCATGCTCGAGCGCACGATGCATTTTTTTGTCGTAATTTCCTTGGGGAGGCATCAGCATTTTAATGAGACCTCGATTGTGTCGCGAGGAAGACGAAACAAAGAGGGAATTTGTTCGAAGTCGATTGTGTCATCCTATTTCAACGTCCTTGGCCGAAGTTTTGAGAAACAAAAGCTTTCCGAGCCGAATTGCTTCGATTTTCTCGTGCTTGTGCGACACAATGGTGCGAAATGTACTTTGGCGGGATCTCTTCGGTCAAAGTATCATGAAAAATAATTTCCATGATACGTTACGTTCCCTGATTTTTATTTTATTTGAGGTTCGATACTTTCGCAAATAAGGGGGGTGAGAGAATGCTCTATTTTCGCATATTTTCCGGGATAACTTTTCAAACATGTTATTGAAAATTATGAAAAAAATATTTATGTTTCCCACATAACAAGCCTTTTCAAATGATACCCTGCATGTCCTGCCCCCTTAATCCTTACATAAATATTTTTCTCTTAGAAACACACGAGTAATCTGACAAGGATTCAACTTTACGGTACGTAACCCTAAAAGTCGACGATTGTTTGTAATTCCATCTATTTTCGCGAAATATTTAATTCTTCTCGATATACGAACAATCCTACAATTCGTTACGTTAGTCCGTCGTATTTTTCGTGTATTTAATTACATCCTTGGGTACAAACCTGGACGAGTTATGGCTGACAGCCAAAAGACGTCGTAACTCGGCGAGCTTTTAATTCTACCCGAGGAAATTGGGACCGTAAACAAGGTGGTGAAAGACCGAATGAACAGAGAAAATTGGATGTACCCAACGAAAAATTCGTTCCATTTAAGCCCAATTGGGTTTGACGGTGCAACACCGGTCCAGTGTCGCCTTTGGACGATAACCGACCGTGGCAGCCGCTTTGGTTCTCTCGTTTTCGTCGAACGCCGGAATAACGAATGAGCTTTTTTTCTTTCCTTTGTGTTCTTTTTAATTGGTCGGAGTTTGTAAGCAGTTCCACCCGTGTTCGCGTGGATGACAAATGTAATTTGTTTGATCGCCCGTCGAACCGAAGTAACGTCGCTAATCCTGATTAAACGAACCCCGCGGATTCCAAGCGGAATCAAACCAAGTTTGCGGACCGCTGAGCATGAGAAAAGCTCAATAATCGGCAGAGTCGTTCCAACTCCCCTCTAAAGTGCGCAGCTTCGAACAATGATCGTGGGCTAATAATTAACCTCAGCTTTTATTCAAATCCATCAGAAGCTCATTAACCATGCCTATTTTCTTCGGTCTCCTATTCGCTAATTAATTCCTGCTATTCCAATACGATCTCATGGAAACGTAAATGATCGACCGATTAAATTTTTTTTAAATAATTTACAAAGCAATAAATTAATTACGAGGCAAAATCATAAAATGAATAACGTTCATTTGACAAAAATATTAGCATTGTCGCATCAACTAAAGGATGAAACACCGGACTAGAAAACTGAGAAAAATTCAAAGATACGTTGCTTAGTGAAAAAAACATCATCTCGAAATGCGAGAAGGGAAAAAACCCCTATTAGTTTCGTGCAAAAAATATGGAACGACTTTTTAATTGAATCGTGGTGGTGACAAGCGAGCGAGGGAGACTCTATTTCGAGACAAAATGATGCGTTGTCGTACGCAGAGGAGTCTCGTTTGTCCGGGCTTTTCGGTTTTGTTTTTTTTTTCCACCGCCGGGAAAAAGCTCTTACGAGCCTTTTACCTTTGTAAACTTCTTTTATACATATACCAGTTTACAGTTCACTTTAATAAATTAATTGTATGCTAAATTTCGCATCATTAATTCAATTCTCGTGTTTTACTTTGATCACTGAACTGCTCAACTTGAAATATATATCACGGGCTCAGTAGATTCAGAATTACATCGAAACCAGTTTCGGAAATTTTCAGATCGAATTCGCTCGCTTCGCTGGATCCAAAAGTTCGACAAAATTGATTTTTACGCTCTCACGAACAATATTCCGGGCTTCGCGGTACAGTTTTCAATAAACTTTTTTCAGAGGACTCTTTTTTAACGTAAATATTACACCACCAAGGCCATGAATTTCATCGCAATGATGCCTTGTTTAATATGCAAGAACATCTTAATGGATTTGTGCAGTCGGCTTAAATTGCATAATGCAAATCGTCGTTTTTTCTTTCTCGTAACTTTCACACGAAAAATGTTAACTAGAAGTTTAATACATCAAAGACGCTGCAGCGTCTGAGTGAAAAATACCGCGGGAAGGAATTTTATATTCTTTACCGGAAAAAATAATCATCGTGCAGCCAACCGTAACCGACGCTAGGTCAAATTATTTCAGGCTCATTACGAGATCCAAAAGCGTTCAAATTAATTTCGCCGCGCTGCGACTTCTTCTATCCTTCCATCGAAAACAAAGTTCGCAGCCTCGAGCCTTGAGATTGGGAAACAACGGCCGGGAACAAGAGCCAGAGAGAAAAAAAAATACAAAATCCGCAGGACGAATAAAGTAAACGGTGGTTAAGTGGAGAAAAAAGTTTGTGCCGCGTAACTAACTGTGGATTCTGGCAGCCACTTTGACGCAAAGAAGAGTGACATCGCGGCTTGCAAATTCACCCGCGAATGCTGAGACGGCGAAAAAGTTTTTTAAAAAAATTCGCGCTGAGCTTATATAATTCTCGGCCAAGTGAAAAAATAATGAAGCTTGAAGAAAAATATGAATAATTCGGAATAGTCAACTCTGCTTATACTTATAAAAGTGAAGAAACTCAAAGTTTTTTTTTCTTCATAGTAGTTTTGAACAAAAACGATTTTTTCTTCATCGAGGATTAAGTACGTCGATTGAAGTACACAGAGCTTGCGAAGACACTCGACTCTGCTGTGCTTTCTTAACGAAAAAAAAAAAATATATATATAAGCAGTCAGGACACATTCGAGGTCGATGAGTGAATAAATGCCAAAGTTTATCGTAAATAAATAAAGAAAAAGGAAGAAAAAAACGTTGAAATCGTTCGAAGCATTACAGCAGACATCGAAAAACCGTTGATATTATAATCCGGTGTTTATAACGAACCTGTAGGCATCGAACGTTGACGTGGAGTCGTTGAAATTCAGCAATTTTAAAATTCAAAAATTCCTCGTTCCCGATGATTCCGCGACGCTCGCTGATGCTGAAGCCACGAGCGGTTTGTTTGCAAACAATCGCGAAGCGCGCGAACTGCACGATCCGTTATATCCACCCAAGCCACGACAAAACGCGGCAAAACGCGGAAATCTCCGATAAACGAAAAATTATTACCAATTTTTTTTTACGATTAATTTACGTCGCAATTGTGACGTCACGTCGGGCGATTAAACAGAAAATTCACGGGATCGAAAAATACGAAGAAACAAGATAATAAATAGGTAAACAAACGAAAGAAACAACGCGAGGCAACGATTAACGAAAACAACGTGAAAAAAAAATAAATTAAAATCAAACTGAACGAAAAAAGTTTTTAAAATTTGGTTACGTGTTGCGTCTTCGAAAACGTCGTGACAAATCGTTATCTCCCTTCTTCACCCGTAATCCAATAGCTCGGCCTTGGCACTGTATTTTCACGGTCACGTTTACTGTCGTAAAAAGCTTTTACCATCTTTCGTCACTTCAAAATTGAATAACTTCAATTCGGTCGTCCTTTAAACCACGTCGAATAACAAAATTTATTTTTAAAAAAAAGTACTTCAAACGAAAAATATTCGATGTGTCAAAAACAAATTTTTTAAAAAGTGTTCGCATCAAAAATGCATCGCACGAGATATTTTTTTTTTCTTATTTTGGTAAAAATAACGTATTTGGGATACGTCGTGAACTCGGCGCGTGACCAACGGTACGAGAACGCAACACGAACTGGGAGAATATTCGTTCGACGCGCGAAGCTCCGTGAGAGCGTCGGGACGCCGGCGCTTTCCCGCGAAACCCGGCGCGCTTTCGGCGTCTCTCGCGTTCGTCGACACCGGGAATTTCACAACGTGGTCCGTTCTCTACGGAAATCAAATTGGCGCCTTTATCCGTGACCTACGGTACAATCCACTCGCGACGTACGTCGACGTACGGCTCCCTGATCAATTCCCACGGGAGTCCTCGCGCACTCTATCCGTAGAGTGAGCGAAAAAAAACAACCCCCCCCGAAGATCGGGAGGGTAGATTCCGTTGGGGTTCTCAACCTATTCTCGTCGGAAGTTCATCTATTATTCAATGGCTTTGAATTTTCGGTGACATGAATTTTTTCGACAAAATTGTATAATATTGGTGATATTCGATTGCGGTTGAAAAATGTAAATCTCAAAAATCGTCTTCGTTGAGGAATTGTTTTTAAAAATCGTTCGATTTGGAAGAATTTGCAGGATCGATCGTATAACACGGTTGAACGATTGATCATGGATCGGTGGAATAATTCTGCATCAAAATCTAATGAATCGACATCCGGATTTATTCTCAAATTTCATTTACCCAAATAAATAATAGTAATAATAATAATAAGCATCGATTGCAGTCTCAAAAATAAAAATCCCAAATCGTGTGTCCTGTTAAAAGAATTTGGAATGTTTTGCTCGATTCCGCATCGATAAGACGCTTCTACGATTAATTCTCGATCGACGGAACAATTCTCCAACCTAAAACGAACGAGCCAAAGCTTTTCCAGTATAATGACATAAATAATAATTATAAAATCATAATAAACATTAATGTGGCGGATGTGCGTCCAAGAATATGAAACGTGACACGCCGGCTGTATTATCAAATTTTATTGACCCTCATTGACGTAGTTCGCGTGCGATAATCGATAAGCCATTGCGAAATCCCGATGCCTCAAGAGCTCGCGTAACGAGTGATTAACGGTCACGATCTTATTATCCCCCCCAAGAGGTCCGTGCGCGACGAATCGGCGTCGAAGGCTCCAACGGTCTCGATAATGTGCGGTGAGTAATGGTGAACTTGCGGTTCCGAGCGAGATCGCTCGCGCTGTCGTTTCAGATACATATAGCGGGTGGAATCCGTAGCGGAAAGCCGTTGCGGAGGAACCCTTCCTAAGGGCGAAGAGCTTTCGTGCTTGCACGGAGCGTTTCGTGGCTCGTTCGCGTGCTTTTCTGCGCGATTAATTCGCCGGGAGTGCCTATGGTACATCCGTTTTATCAAAGATAAGACAAATTTGAATTTGCGAAGCTAATTATCCCCCCCCCCGGATACCCGACTCTTGATCAATATACACGACTGAGGAGGGCGATAGACGAACGGTGCTTTGCGTCTGGCTGAATTATCGCGATTTCGCTTGTAGGATATGAAATCTGTTTTCGTAGACACTCGACTATTTTTCACGTTGTGCTCTGACGTTATTGATCATTTCCATCGTACTGTTGTTAGAATCCATTTGTTGTACTCGATGTAGCTTACTCCTTAATTTAACTTACTTGTTCACTTTACGTCCTACTCCATATAGCTTACTATGTGATTGTACTTATTACCTCATTTTACATATCACTTTAATATACGGCAACTTACTACTTGTTAATACTTACTATTCAATTTCATTTACCTAATTTTAACTAATTTTTGTGCGATCCAAAATTTGAGTTATCACTTACTACTTAATCATACTTACTCGTCAATTTTACGTGATATTTAAGTTTATTTATTTTATTCATCTTTCAAATTTATAATTCTGATTACTGAATTACTTACTCACTTCGGTGCAACCCTAAAGGTTGTAATCGGCTCAATGAATCGATTATTTCGATTTCGCAATTGTATGTCAAAAGAAAAAGAAGCAAAAAAACATTAGAAGCTTCATTCGTCGTTTCATCGACCAACGTCGTATGTGAATCGCTACAGAGTAGGTATATATCGAAATCCGACCAAGAGTTCCTCCTCCCCGATGATACGGAAGACGCTGGGAAAGCTCGCCCAGTGTGAAAGTTGCTTCTCGCGACGAAAATAGTCATCGCGCGTTCGAAACCTCGACAGGAAGCGAGAGGGGGCGGGTGAGGTTACGGGGAGAAACGGTATCTAAAATTACGACGTCGCTACCGAGGTACGGTTAGTCAAATCGGATCAGACAGCTTTCACGAGTCGGCCAAGTCGAACCCGAGTTTCTCACGTCCGAGCGTTTCATTTTCCCTCCCACCCCGCCCCAAAGTTGTTGCGCTAATTCGCAACCCGTGAGAGCCTCTCAACCGAACATTAACATCATTATTATAAACGTATATACGCGAATATAATCGTTATCGCGGCAACGATGGAAAATTGATTGTGATTTACAAAGTGCAACTTGAAACTCGAGCTTTCGGTTTATTTCCGCTTCGTTGCGGAAAATCGTTGCACAAAGCCGTGATACGTTATTTCGAGGAGTCATGGATGAAAACGATTCGTCTTACAGAGCTTTGTGCTCGTCGGAAACTTTGAGATCGGGTACGAAAGGATTCTTTCGAGACTTCAGCGAGTCGGTTATGGACGAGGCTGGTGATAATTGGACCGAAAAAATTTTCGGCAGACTCGACAATGACGAAGATCGCGTTTCGATGATTCTAACCGATTCGAAAGTTAAAAAAATCGTTCTCGAGACTCTTACGAGAATGAAACATTTGTACAGAGACAAGGACGCTAAGGTGTCGAGAAGCAAGAGGCTGGAAGGTCTCGAAGTGGCGGCTTCGGGAAATCACGAGAAAGCTCTGCTGCTCTTCAGCCAAGCTGTGCTTCGAGCTCCCGCAACAGGTTTTTTCAACTATTCCCGTTTTGTACAGCTCGTTTGACTCGTAATTGACGTGGTAATCAGCGTGGTTGAAGCGAGGAACCGTCGACGAGTGGATTTAATCGTATTGTGGTTTTAAGCGTTCTAATTAATTTGAACGACCGGGTGAATTTTTTTGTTCAACGTGAAACGTATTTTTTGGTGTTGTGTGATTTACTTTGACGGTGTTGAATTGTTATACTTATGTTGAGTTCCTATGTTAATACTCGTAAAATCATCACACGATGTTTGTGTTGGGTTTTCCTCCCTTTTTCCGCTTTTAAAAAGAACATAACACAACAATACAATTGTACTAAAAAATATTCTGCGTTGTAATGTACAAGTTATTGTTTCTACGTTGGTCTGTTAACATTTTTTTATCCTTCAGGGACCAAGACGTATTGAGTGAAACGTATTTTATCGAACAGTCGAAGCTCGAGCACCGTTTTTTTTTCTTTTTTGGTAAACGCTCATTCGTTCTTACACATCCTTCGCAATGGCTTTATAGAATCGACACGCCGCGTCTGCGCAGTAAAAACTTTATTGCTAAAAAATATTGAAAATCCAGATGTGTGTTTTACGATGTTGACTCTCGATTCGCCATCGAAAATATTCGGATACGGCCGATCGGATTTGCAAATAACCGATGCGATGTGTATTTATTGATCGACACGAGGGAGTCTACTGGAAAAACAACATACGTTAAAGTGTGTAAACTTTGAACCCCGAAAAAAGAAAAACCCCGTGAATTTGCTGAGCAATTACGGTCGACTGATTCTATAAACCGAGTGGGAAATTCGCTTCGCTGAAATGGCACACTCACTTAGGTTGATTAACTCAGACTTAACTTGGCCTTGCGCTTAATAACTCAAATTGTAAATTATCTCGTAACATCCAACACGATTTTCACTTTATTTATTCATTTATTTTTCAAAATATATTTATCAAATATTTAAAAAATACCGAAAAAATAATAATCGTAATAGTAATAAAATAATTCTCAATTTTCATTGTATATTTGCGAATTTTTTGCTTTATCCATCTGTCCGTCGGTCTACGAGCAACGTAGGGCAGTTCAAGCTCGTGGATCAATATTACTACACAGCAAAAGCTTAATCACGCACATATGAACGCATAATAATCCGCAAGCGTTCAACGTTTGCCTTTTCACAGTCAACCGATTTTCGTATGCATTGGATATTTCTGAATTTTCGCCAGAGGTCGAAAATGCTCGTTACAGTGAATTGCTATTTCACGTTTGATGGTTCACAGGCAAGATTCAACCGGTCGACCAAGGATTTAGTTTGCCTCTCGGGTTGTTAGCACGAGCGGACACTCTCATGGCCCTTGGAGACTACGATTTTGCTCTCCAGGATCTGAAACTGGCTGCCGAAGAGGATTTGCCTCAAACAGCACGGTGAGCCGTTGTACACCTTGCAATAAGCCGAAGGCAAAGTTTATTCGCGAGAAAAACCTCGGGACCTCATCGATAATTCAATAGGGCGTGCTTTGCATGCGCAATTGATGAAATTGATGGGAAACTTTGTCGACGATTGGGCGCAAACAACCGTGTCGGGCTAATTACCGTCAACGGACATTTCCAATCGGGCTTGACGTCGCGGTATCACGAATTAATTGTAACTACTCGACAGTTGAATTGGCAGCACACGGTCGCACCTGTCGTTATTTCCGGCGGGCCGTAGAGAATTCGGGAGCAGACCGGGACAAAACCATCCGATCGAATGGAATTTAGAAACGGGGCAAAATAGCATAATCAAGGGGATAAAAACTGGAAACCCAATAATTCAGACAAACTGAGAAATTTAAAAATTAATTGAGAATAAATTAATTCAAAATTTCAATAATAGAATCAATAATTTATTAATAAAATAAGGAAATAAATAATACACTAGTTGACGTAATAAAATTATTAATTCGAATAATTTATTGATTAATGAATTTCGTGCATATAAAGCGACCCATATATATTTCCGTATTACTATATAATCTGTATTTCAATTTTGATATCTCTAGTTATTATTTTTTCCGACTTCAATACGGCAGTTGCTGAATTGGCAATTTTCCATCGAATTTAACAACAATTCGATTTTTTTTCTCCATTTTTTTGTTTTTTCAAACGTCTCACATAATCCATGAAAGCCGTATCTTTTCTCATCCCCAAGGATTGTTGTGTCTCATACGGAGAAACTTCAAGCGAGACTCTCGATCGCGCATGAGCGCCAAATTGGGGGGTAGTCACAGTGTCGCGCTGAGAGACGAGACGGCGACGTCTCGATTGTCGACTCGATTAAGTGTACGACAACGGCCCCGTGCAGTTCTATTTTCCGGGCACGTCGCGCATTGTAATGGCTCGCGGTAAATCGTGGCGTCCACGAGTTCGTACGAAACATGGAAACTCACAATTCTACGACTCCGTATGAAAGCGTAACCGCATGACGGGATACAGACGGTTGTTTGGCCCAGCGTCCGGGGTTAATCCACCAACATTGCGGGACTGAGTAATAAGGGCGTTTCGTGCCCGCATATGCACAAGGGCTGAATTTTGAAATGGGTCTGGAGCGTTACGTGGACCTGTCATCGTAGCGTATTATTAGACATGTGATTTCGTGTCATATCAACGCACTTTTTTGACAAATATTTTCATCAAAACTAATTTTTTTTCATTTATTTATTTATGTATTTATTTATTTATTTAGTTATTTATTTATTTATTTTTAATATCATAGGTGCCGCTTTCTCGGGCGATTTCTCTGATCCTTCATTCGATTCTTAACCGTCTCATAAATTATCAAATGATCGATGGAATTGTCATTCATCTCAATTTTATTGTTCAATCGCTTTTAATCGTTGTTTAATCATAAATTTAAGGAATAGGGAAATGCAAAAAACCTGCGAAACTTTTTCCACCGGCTATTAAAATCTCAAATTTCATAATTGTTACTTTTCGACGATTGTTTGATAGAAACATTACGATTTTAGATCATTCGAAAGAACGATAAGACGAGTTCGAAAGAAAAACGAAAAATCTGTTTCAAATTGCACAACATTCGCGAAAATATTTCGACGACACAAAACGCGCCATACACCGCATCACAAAATTCTACCCCGTGACAATCTGTCGTGAGCAGTGGGTTGAAGTTACGATAGCGGAATAGCCACTCAGCTAGATCTGCATATCATTTCCACTCCTTCAAGTGCTTGCGTTAATTGTTGAATTTCCTGTTTATTTTCGGCTACGCCCTTTTGCCCCACTTCTCAATCGCGCACAGCTGAATCCGTTTTGCCCCGATATGCCGTTTTGCCCCAGTTATTCCCTTCACACATGCACATCTCAATACTACCGAGAGATGTCGGTGTAATATTTTTTCGGCGTATGGAAAACTCTCCTTCCAGCGCGGGAAAACCGAAAGGGTGATAATTGTAATGGCTCTAGAGAAATATGTGGTAATTTAATTAGCTAACCGGCGAAGTCCTGCCGACGTACCTTGGAAAAATATATACATATCTGCAGGATATGTTCAGAAACTGCGTATGACTGCCGGACGAGTTAGGGAAAATCGTCGGTAGTAATTCCGTGTTCTTTATTTTTATTTTCATTTATTTTTTTCATTTCTTTTTCCATCCCCGCAGACCAACGTTACCGTGGAGAATAGAAATAGCACACGGCAGACAATTTCCTAATTGAATTTGACGCATCCAATCGAATCTCTAACAGTCGTTGCGTCACCATCAACGTACTGGCATTGAAACGACAACATTTTAGCTAATGAAATCGAGCGCGGCACCCTTATTTGTTTTTTTTTTTTTTTTCAGTGACGTAAAACCGGAAGATAAACGAGGTAGTAAATATAAAACTGCGATGTTATCGTTTAAATGTACTTGCTGCACGGACGACAAGGCAATTTTAACTTTTTTACAATTTTTCTTTCATTTTTTATCGTCTTTTGTTATGGACTCGGTCGATGGTTCTTTATCGATGTTTAATACGCGAGTAATAATGTTTATCGAGAGAAAAGCTGCGACAGTGATAAGTATCGCTTGGGATGTGTTTCATAAACCCTGTACAGTCTCGTGGGGTCGTAACGCTCGAGGCGACTACAGATGTCATTTCCTCCGACATGTAGCCCTATAGGGCTTCAAAAGCTCTCGTGTAATCTTCTACCAACTACAACCGACGGGCTTAAGGCGTCTGAGGGTACATAAATAATGTCTCAAGTATGGACGGATCTTTTGTTTCTTATTTTTGTTCCTTTTACATGGTCACGATAAATCAATGAGCGTAAAATGGAAACTGACAATTCGTTGGTGTGGTGGGAATCAATAATTTATAGTTTCGAGGACCTGAACCCCGGAATTAATTCGAATTTAATTAGTTCGGAATTGTTCTACTTTTTTATTCGAAGCAAATTGCATTCAACTACATTTTTTATCTTTTCAAAATTCCCACTATCTCGGCGACTTTTCGATTAATATTTTTAACAGGGGGGGGGGGGGGGGGGGGCTTAATGAAATAAAAAAGTATTTTGAACACTTCTCAAACGAATAACTATGATTAATTATCATGGAAGCATTAAAATGCTGCCATTCCTGCCATTAGTACAAATAAATTAGATTTATTATTTCTTCTTAATAAATTCTCATATTTAATTACATGGAATTGAATTTAAAAGACTTTCTCTTTCTCTACGATAACTCATCCAAATTATTTATCATTACTCCAGACATGTCAAAATATTAATTTCATTTGGTTGAAGAAGTATTTCAAATACATTTTCATTAAATCCTACCCCTAACCCGATCGTCAATCCCGATATTTTCAAGGACTCCAAATTCAGTTCGTACTTTTAAGTCCCTCAAAAGCTTTCGGTGAACCGACCGTCGCGCGCGCTCGATAACCATCATCCGAACGTTTCGTGCTTGATAATTCAGCATCACGCTCAATGTTCCGGTCTCCTACGTTCGAATGTTCTTAATTTATTCCGCGTCCGTGCACGAAGTCTCGGACTCTGGCGAACGGTGTTTCGGGTGGCGGAGTTAAGTAATGAAGGACGACAGTCCAGTACTTTACGAGGACGACGGTTATGGGGTCCTGTACAGCTTCATCATGGGTTTTTCTCGCTCGGATGAACCTCTCGTAACCAGGAACCCAAGCTAAGTGCAAGTCGACTGTCCTCGTTTTCGAATGAAAGCCGACATTCATTTAGATCAGGCGGTACAGAAAGTAGTGGAGAATTTTTCAGTCGTTCTCACGCCGTCAAGTCCGTATTATTCGCGTCTACAAGCTGCAAAATGTAATTCAAAAAGCGACGACATCATTTAGTGCGAAATTTAGGTTGTTGAGGTCCTTATCGCCTGTTTCACCCGAAATTTCCACAAATTTCCATCAATTTGCATATCAAGGACGAGCATTCATTCGCTGAAAATGTATTTAAAATACTTCTTTTCACTTGATTATTATGGATTATTATTGCTATCAAATTCAACGAAATTATTTATTATTACGTCAGAAATGTGAATATTTCGATTGTAACGTAATAATTAATCACAGTTATTTATGTGAAAAAGTATTTTAAATACATTTCAAATAAAGATTTTTCTCCGAATTCCGCGAAATCAAAATAGCACCGAATGTAATTTTCATTTTGATATTTGCCGTCGCTAACTTTGCCAATCATATATAAATCGTTACGAATTCGTCGGATGTTTCAGTGCTAAAATTGTTTCCAAGAATGCCGGAGTGACGTAACCCCTCCGGTAAAGTATATTATGAGTAAATGAGAAAGTCTGGGGCGTGCTATAAATGTCGCGGTGTCATTCTCAGGACTTCCAAGCTCACGAGCAAGCATCGCTCAACCATAATTCAGTTTTTTGTACCATCAGTAGCGTCAGTTCACCACCGGTAAATAGCTCCTTCGCTCTCCATCGCCATCGTCGCCATTCCTGCAACTCCAAAAACCCATGAAATTCACTTTTCAACAACCTCACTTTTCCAACCACCGCCGGCATTGCGTCCGGAATAAATTCGTAACCGCTTTCCGGTACAAAGTTCACAAGCAAAGTTGCATTTAAAGCTCGATCGAATCCTTCTCGGTACGTTCGGTACGTTCCGACTTTTATAAACTTTTTTCGCATGATTTATTTTATTTTATTTTATTTTTGGTTGCGTCGTTTCCTTGCACGTTGACTCGCACCACTGAAGGTTGCGGTTCCTTCGAGGCTTTGTATACCAGACGTTTTTCTTATCCTCGTTTCTTATTCGCATTCTTATCAGCTACCTAGGGAACCCCGCGAAATTGCAGTGGCTCCGTTAACGACTATTCCGGTAGTTCAGTCACGAACGTCACGAAAGGACTAAATAAACACGTATCGATCCGTTTTTAACCAAGCCCGGGCTGTTTCTGTATTAGAGTGGTTTTTATTACGGTCATTTACGAATTTTTATCGCTACGAGGTCTCGATCGCTTCAAAAAAAAAAATGTCAAGCCTAACATGACCTTTTTAGTCTACTTTTTACTATGCGCCGATACGAGATAAAGCGTCCTGTTTGAAAAACAAGAAATTTTTCAAGTTTTCGATAATTAGAGGTTCGAAAAATTGCATGGATTTGGAACGGGCAACTTCACCTCGTTTCAGCGCATAGTAAAAGTTAGACTAGGAGATCAAATCAAGCTCAACATATTTATTTATCTTCTTGAAATCGATTGAGATCCCGGCGCGATAGAAATTCTAAAATGACCAGAATCAACACCACCCCAATGATTATATACCGTGGATGCTGTACATAAAGGGCGCTATACGTCAAAGGTAGATACCGTTTATTCTGAAACTCTCTCTCCGACTTTATCGTCAAAGTCACTCCGTCCTATCTATTCGGCATCTACGTAAATTTCACCTCGCATTAATGAATAAATAAAGCTATAAAAGCAACTCCGCCAAGTCCCGGTTGGTTCGTGGTAAAATATCCGTCCACCAAACTTCTAAAAACTTTGAGGTCCCAAAAACTCGAAAGCTCGATAAAGGCGGAGAGGTACTGAATGATTTTTCATACACAAAGACCGAAAATGCATTCATTAATTAATAAGCGCTTTATTTTCGAACCGTCGTCGGCTTTCGAGTGGATTTCGTTTTATAACATTGAATGCTTTCGGTATGGTCAGAGCGAACCTGTATTAATGTCGTCGTTCGGGGAACGATTCGTTTCCCAAATATCTCGGGAATTCGTCGGTTCCGTCGCGAAATCGATTGCCAACGATGAAGAGGAACAAAAGAGTGTTGCCAAAAATATTGGTCGATAACGGGCTTCGTTTCCCATCTTCGTCGATGAAGCGCAGCTGCAGCATCTCTCAATTTTAGCGCAGTCCGGGGAGGCGATGGGCACTCCTGCATTCTTATCGGTCCGGTCCATTGTTCGGTTTTTGTGTTACGAGGGATTAAACCGCTTCGACCGAACAAACGAGCCCGTCAAACCATCGTTACCCAATAAAAAAAAAAAGGGCAAAGGGTGTGAACGATGAAGCGAGAGCATCGATAACAACGAACCAGTGGCAATTGATTGTCTGCTCGATTCATGTTACTCGTCGTCGAACCACTACACCAGAATTCACTGAATATTGCATATTTCATTGGCGACGAGGACTTATCAGGTTTGCTCATGAAGATCGAAATACATTATAAATCAGCTGCAAGCTGGGGGTCTGTTTCATTCAATATTCCGATGGCTTCTTACACGAGTCCCGTTTTGGCTCCTTGTCAATTCTATATCATTATCGGAACGGTCTATGATTTTTAATGTCAATACCTGCATGACGTTGGACCGTAGATATAATATTTATAGAATAAATAATTTCAAGTAATAATAGTTGGTTCATAAGAATGATAATAATAATAAAAATAATGAATAATAATGAATAATAATAATAATAATAATAATAAATAGTAATAAATAATAATAAATAATAATAAACAATAATAATAAATAATAATAATAATATTTTATACCTTTGCTTTTTATTGGTCTTATTCTTATAATAATGTATTTGATTTTTCATTATTTATTATTTTTACTTAGTTTAGAATCTATCGATTTGTATTGTATTCCGTTGTTATATGCAATGGAAATCGTTGAACTGAATTATTCCGATAATACAGGAATTAATCAACTGTGGAATTAATTCGTGCTCCATATTTGGGCTACCTTTTTTTTGCAGTCGACCAAAAATAAATTTGAAAGACTGTGATATTGTGAAATATTTCTCGTCGAAGATGTAAGCTTTTTGTCGATAGTAATGGAGTGAACGTCAATTTTTCTGATCCGAGTGTGCTTCACATTGCAGACTGCAGCTGGTGGAAAAGATCGAAGAATGCAGTCGGCTTCTAGCCGAATCTGACAAATCGCTTCTCCCGTACGGATCCTCACCAACGGTCGATCAATTGAAAAAACAATTCAAAACACGTAAGTTACCTTTTTTTCTCACGAATACTTCGTTGCTCGAATAATCGAATGAACGTCAACGTGCTTATAGTCACGAGTATCTAAAAACTGTGGTTTCACGCCGGGTTTCATCGTAATTCGATATTGCGGTGGGGAAACCGAGGGTCCCGATATTTGCACAGAAGCTAGGGATATCTCATTGCTCCTTGTGTGATACATAGCCGTGTGGAGCAAATTGAAACCCTCCAGTGCTCTGATTAATTCAGGCCTTTCGAAAACCAATTATCCATGAATCTAGGACGCCAGAGCCAAACATTTTTTCATTTTTTTTCGCATGTGTCAATGCCGTTGAATAGATTTTCTCCTGAAAAGTCGAAATTGAAAATTGAATCATTGAAAACACGACCGAAACATTCGAAACAATGGAAGCGTAAATTTTTTTTGCACGATATTACAAAAAATAAAAATAAAACAGGAACAAATTCGATATTAATTCGGCATTCCGGCTGAGCAAATTATTCAATCGTCGGAAAACTTTCATCAATTCATGATGGTTCCTTTATTTCATTTTTTTAACGTTCATCATCAATTATTTCTTCATTCCATTATGGTGTGCAGAAGTAACAAGAATAAACCGTCCACATTATCGACAACTCGTGAGATCGAGAGTAGAATAAATTTCTCATTTGGTTCGTGCACGGTTTGCGCTCGAAACCGCGCTGCAAACGAGAATTCCAATGGCTGACGGGTGATTGCGAGCACGCGGTTACGAACTGACAAGCTGACGTGGAAATATAATACCTACGAGACCGAATGAAATTGGCTCAACACCCGGTTTTGTACGGACGAAACGTATCGACGTTGTAAATCGATATTTCAAAATTCTCAGTTCGATCCTTCGAGCTATCTCTGTATCACCATCGTCTCGTCTCGCTCTCGACGATTCGGAACATCCCCGACGTCTTGACGGGTGACGAGAAACCACACTCACGTTCCCGGTCAAACACGCAATTTCGATTCAACGCCGGCAGACCCGTTGGGAATAATGCCGGAATCCCCGAAATTTGGAGTAATCGATTCGAGCAAAGACGTCTGTTATCGGTCTCCACCACTGATTGCATTCGCCATCTCCATAATTGATATCTCACCATTGATGAGAAATTCTCACGTGGATATATTCTTGTTCAAAAAATTATCGACTATGATTTTTATTTCATATTAGATTTATATTATTTCATATTATTTTCTTTTATATTTGCATTTCTATTTTTATTATTTATTTATCTATCGATATTATCAATGAATAATAATAATTATTATCCTTTATCAATATTATATATTAATTATATTATTTTTTATCCATTTTTGTTTTTCTTAATTTGTATTTGTATTTATATTTATTATCCATTATATTATGAAAGTGTGAAATTTTCCGACTCGATAGAATTTCACAGATAAACCTAAGTCAGTAAATAATATTGAATCGTTGACGAATTGAGAATTCAGATCGGTAATATTGTACTAGAGATCGACAAATAAAGGATTGGTCTCGTGTGACAGCAATTCGTAGAATAGTGCGGCGGAGAGGGGGAGGGGGGCGAGCGATGAATGGAAGGAATCTATGGATTTCGAGCCAGATGAACATCGGAACTCGTGTAATTTCATGTAGGACAAATTGGAACAGCGGAAATAGAGCAAAATCGATACAATACAGCCCGTCTGACCAAACTCGGGTCACACCCCTTGAATCCACGGCTAACTGAATTATAAATTATCATCACCAGCCAAAAAATACTGCGATCCAATAAACGTTCATAAAATGTTGTCTCGGATTCCCCATGGACAATTTGGACCAGTGAGATGTTCGAAATTGTTACATTTTCCGCTTCATTAACTCCGACAAAGAGGAAAGAACCATTGGTCCGATTCGTTATCGCTTTAACGACGTAAACCTAAGACTTCTCCGTCATCGCTCGGACGGAAAATTATCGTTACTTCAAAAGCACCGAGAAAAGTTCGCCTTTCGTCCCGTCCACCTCGCTTACTCTCTCGCGGTTCATCCCGGAGAGTTAATTAAGAAACTTCGATGAAGTGGATAAAAAAAAAAAGAAAACAGCAAAAGTCTCAAAGACTCTATGTCGATACGCGCATATCGAATCGTTTCCGGTAAACTTCTTGATTACGTCACTGTGGCATCCGTTATTAAATAAAAATTGAGAAGAAAAATAATGCAACCGATCGATCGAGGAATTTAATGAGAAAAAGATTGATGGTTTCGGGAATGACATCAACGCGTTGCTTCAAATACATTTTCCAGTCAGGTTAATCCGAACGACGTACGCATGAAGTGTGCTGTCTGAACGCGTCGATATCCCAAACTCGACGTCGCCCGAGGCTTTTCCAACCGCCATAATTTCTCTCGATCCTAGTCTCCATGGTTACCTCTGGTCGATTCTGCCAACGGAGAATGGTTAATTCGATATTCCACAAAAGCCAACGACGAGAACGACAACGAAGACGACGACGTCGACGACGATGACGAAAAGTGCATGCAAATAGAGAACGTCTTTTACGTGGTACATGTACGCGAATTACCGGAAAAGCAGGTGAAGGTGTGGAGGAGATACTCAAACAGCGGTAGAAAGACGAGAGAACGTGGCGAAGAATACGAAGATGATACTGTCAGGAATAAGAAGAGCGATGGGGAAAAAGAAAAAAAAACAAAGGAGACGGTCTAATAAAGTGAAAAATGTGGGTGTGTGTGTGCGCGTGGTATTGAGTGAGGTTGAGTGAGGCTTCATTTCGTCCTGACAATTGCAGCCCATCGGGATTTCCCACGACTCTCTGAATACAAAGTATTGAGAACACGAGATGATAAGCTTTGAAAATAAATCAAAGCTTAGCACGTAATTATTAACAGAAGCTCAACTTTTGTTCATCTACTTCGGTGATTTTGGTGGAGCTTTCGAAAAATATATTTTTTTAATCCCTAGCAAACTTAGTTTCGCTGTTGAAGCAAATGTATCTCTTTGATGAAAATAAGATGATATAAAAATTGAGAGGTTTAAATATTTCCGGACGAACCGGAAGAATTTGAAATTTCTCGATATTACGAATGTTCATGCATGCTACGTGCTCGATAAGTGCATGATAAGTGCTTGGATCGTTGAATATGTTGAAAATCGGATGCCATTAAACCGCACTCGATAAATGAATAATAGAGCAGTCGTGTATGATGGAAATGCGGTAAATATGGATGAATAGAACGAGAATAAGCTGAGTTCAAATCCATCCGAATTTACGTTCCATTCGAAGCGCTTGAGAGAAATTTACCGTGACTAGATATGAGGCAGCAACCACGGGCTCAGACTTTTGCCCAGCTTCGCAAAAGCGAGTCTATTTACCCATCGCGTGGAAAAATTTCGTTCCGTTCGCAAGAATACGACGTGTGCCGTGTACGTTCCGCGCGAAATGTTCTATCATTTCGTGGCCATACGCCGAGCGAGTAAATAGTCGTCTTCGCGCTCCCGATTGCGACTGTTTCTCTCTCAAACCCACGAATTGTGGATTTTTTCAATAAATAATCATCGAATTTTTTTAGCCAACGTAGAAATTTTCTATTTTTCGAATTCGAATTATTCGACGGTGTTTTGGTTTCCAAGCTTGCACGTTCATTTAATATCGTCATATTATTGTTACGTTTTTTGTGAATGAGGATTTATTAATAATAATATCACTGCTTGATTACTCTTGAAAAGAACTTTTATAATTTTCCTTTTTCTTGAAGAAATGCTCGATTCTTGTTGATTTTTTTAAATTCTTGAATAAATCTAAAAGCATCTTGTTAAATAAATCGAGCACGTGTAAAATGACCTTATGGTAATCATTCGATTATATTTTTTCCAAGTAATTATGAATAAATAAAATTGATCGAAATCGTTATAATTATTATTAAAAAATTCAACCAATTGAGAGAAACCCTTTCAAACCGGTTGACACGCAAACTTTTCCAATTTTCGAGTAGCCGAGACTCAATTACTTGACGTCGAGACGCTGTCGCCTCTTTTGATACAAGGAAACCTGTGAAGTAAAACTTCGTCATCTAGGTGGGGACGAAAATCGATAAACGCACATTCTTTCACATTTTTACCTCTGAAAAAAGTTAAAAATAACGAGGAAGCTACGTCGAACGTTCCGTTCTGCATACATTGTCTTCCTTTTGCTTTTCCTCATCTTTTTTTTACGCAATGTCACGAGTATGTTTGTGCGAGTGTATATATATAGATGCAGTATATGTAAATGGATATGGAGAACAATTTGTACTTCCGGTACCTCCGCATCTTACATCCGCGTTGTAAATAGATTCACATGGAATTGAATATTTATTTCAATTTCCGAAGCTCACGAGATTCCATTTGAACGTAAATGAGCCATAATTGAATGAGAAATCCGGTCGAGCTCGGCGCAGGTGGTATCTGATAATGAAAATGCAATATCTCGAACGAGACGTCATGCAAACTTTCAGGGTAAATCCGGGACCGCAAATTCCTTTAACCTCATTCGTTGTAATTCCCATCGTAATAATTCTAATCATTCGATCTCAACTATAATTACTGAAATTTAATACCATAAATCCTTAGTCGAAAAATTCCACAATATCATGAGCGTATCTTTTTCCACTTCATATATTTCTCATATATTTTTTTGTTATTCTCTCCAACGTCGAGTCTACGAGAAACTATTTATTTTTCCGTAAATTCAACATCTTCACAGCGAAAACTCGATGGATCAAGAACGTGACTTTACTACGATGTGCCAAATTTATGCTTGTGAAATTTTATGCGTGTACGCTTTCACGCGCGTTGCTTCGATAACATTTTTCTTCGATCAGCATTTTCACTCCCGAGTTTTTCGCGCCGCGGTCTATTTTTCCGTCGATCTTTTATTGTTTCAAGCCATTCGTGTGTTTCGCAAATTCATTTATTCTCCAACCTGTTATTCGCTTTCCGAGTGAATTATGGAAATCGATTCGACGAAGGGGTTGAGAAGGTTGTAACTCCAACCCCCGGAGAAGGAGTCTCGTGTGTCGGTTCGCCGCCGTCGGCTATCAGCATCACCACCACCACCATTATCGCCGAATCCAAACGGGCAATAGCTCTTATGAAATGCAAATCGCACTCTGGAATATCACGTTGCAAACCTCCCGTACAATATTTCCCGCTTTATGCCCGTTGCTCGTCGAACCGACATCGAACGGAGACTGATTTCAACCCCAAACGTTGAAATCATTCACAACTCGATTGATAATAATAATTCTACCTCGTCAGCAACGTGTTACAACGATACATCACGTGTCAAAATCGTGGATGGGAATTTTTTATTTAATATTCTGAATATTCATCCGGAGAATGTTTCGGTTTTTGTTCGTTTTTCTCATTTTTTTTACAGTGATTTTGTAAAGCTGGATAAAAATCCATTAACGGCGGGAAGTTATGAATATTTTTATCGTTCTGAAAAAATCGATACTTTCGCACGAATAGCGAGATCCAGCGATGCCGGCTTGTGTAGAAGCTTAAAAAAAAAAATTCCGTGGCTTCGTGGCTGGGCAGTCCGCGTTAAAGCGTTTGGCATAGCTCTCGTGGAAACGAATGTACATTTTGTACCACGTAAAGCTCTTCGGACGACTCTGAATAATTTGTGTAGAGAGAATACAATTGTTTTGTTTTTTTAAAGCTCACAGTATCCGTTGAAACAAATGATAACCGGTAAAGGATTACCTCACATAAGCTGCTTCGTTCAATCCTTTTGATTACCGTGCTATTTATTTTTCGTTAAATTTATTACGAATTATTTCGTAATCCTGCGGCGAGGGATTTACCAGTGAATTGAAAAATACGCTACAAGCTTGGCGGAAGTACATTTTTTACGTCGAGGTAGATTACGTGCCGACATTTTGGCGAAAGCGACGAAAATGCAATAACTCGACTTAACAATTAAACTATTAAATAACATTTCCCCATCGGTTGGTAATTTTAATTTTTGCTGTATTAAAAATGTTTACAAGCTCCCCAAACATTTCTCCCTCTTGTCCTTCCTGGCCGAACAAATATCTCACAGTCACGACCCTAAGCTCGACCATCCTAACGTCTGATTGAATCCCATCATACCCAATTCAACCCCGAAAACTTTCAAACGCTCAAAATGCTTCGTTCAAACTCATTAAAAAAAATACGAATCGCGTAACCGCGAAGATTCATCAAAACTTTGTTACTTCTTCTTTTAATCGATACGTTTTATTTATTTTTGCTGTTATCAAAGCCATTCCACCTCCGCTCGCCGAAGGTGCAAACTGCAACGAGAAACTTCTCGGAACTTCGAAACTCGTTGATATTCGCGAGACGGCAAGTGCGGGTGAGCACGCAATCGCCGCAGCCGCTATTCGTCCGGGCGACGTCCTGGCGGTGGAACCGCCTTTGGCCTCCTGTCTGCTCCCCGAATTTTACGGGACCCATTGTCAGCACTGTTTATCAAGGTACCGAGTGGAAAAAGCACGATCGAAACGCGAAACGTCCCGCGAGAGTAAATAACACCCCCTTATCCCCCTTTTCTCCCGCGTTCTTGGTCCTGGTTCCAATGAAAGCGAAGAAAAAGTTAGGGTCGCTGTAACATTTTGATGCGTTCTTCGCAGAATTTTATGATTTTTCCACCGAACACGGTTTGATTCTGAATTTCGAACTCCTTGCACGTCTCGAAGTCCGTATTGCTATTGAATAACCGAGAAAAGGTCTACGATCATTTTCTTTCTTTGCTTTGTCTGTTTTTTTTTCTATTTTTTGTTTTATTTTTATGGTTATTTTGAATTTTTGTATCGATCGTGCAGTAAGCTATATTATAAGCTTTTGTGATGTTCTTATTGTTATTGATTGACCCAGAAAAGGTCAACGATTCATTTTTGTTTTGCCTAGTTTTTTTTCTTATTTTTTTATTGTATTTTGAAATTATTTTTTATATCGACTCTGCACTTAGCCATATATTAAGCAATCGTGATATTTGTATCATTGATATGGACTAACTATTGTAAGTTCTGCTTTTTTTTTAATTAACTTATTTAAGTGTTCGTATTTTTTATATTTCCTTTGCACAATATGATATAAATAAGCTATACGATAAGTCCTTGCGGATATCCTCGCGAATTTTGCAAGAATTCAGAGGATTTCTTCCTCTAAGCTTCTTTGAACTTGCGATGATGAAAACGGCCGATAAATTGGGAATATTTATCTATTTATATTTATTTTTTGGACCTTCGCACTCTGGCTTTGGATCCATCTGCTTTTTGTTCCAACTTGCTTTTCATCAATTCATCCCAAGTGCATTTTCCTTCGCGTGCCAGAGCCTTTTCATCATTTTACTTTTGTACTTCCGGCAGAGCCGGAAACGGCGGTCTGGGGTGCCGTTTGTGCGACGGGGTTTCAAGGTACGAGAATTCTTGGGAACGCGAAAATTAAATTTTGAGCTTCCACCCGGAAATCCGAGGGCGCTTCACGAGCTTTCTCGCGGCTCTCGACGTGGCACCTCGGCATGTCGTGGCAAGAGGACATTTGTCGTCCTTCCTCGCCTCGTTTGCTCTCATCGTCTCGACGTTATTTCACGATTATGACTGTTATCATCATCATTGCCGCTGAATCGTTTAGAATAAATTGCCGAATAATACGAGAAAAATTACAAATCCGACGCAGACAGTTGATTCGTAGAATTTTCCTTGATATTTAGTTATAAAAAGACATTCTGAATTTTTTTTAAACGCTGACACGGAAATGTTGGGAAATTTGTTTATTTATTTATTTTTTATTTAAAAAACTTGGAAAATTTTGTTTGATTGCCTTTTTTTAAATTTTGTTTATTTATTTATTTTCTTTTTTGTTGCAAAAACAATGGTTTTATAAGAACTTCCACAAAAGGAGCCAAACAAAAGGCAAAGTTCACGATAGGCAGGAAGGATTCGAGAAATAATTTATCAGGCTATAGATTGCGAACATGGAAGCGGAAAGCAAGAATAAAGACGGAAAGATGATTCGCGGAACCGTCAAGAACGAATGCAAAGATGAAACGGAGGAGTCTTGAAAAAATAAGAAGAAAGTACATTCAACGCGTAATTGAAGGGTGAAATGAGTAGCGAGTGCACAATCATAGTAGAATATCCAACGAGAAGCAGCCTGTGACGATAAATGAGAGTGAATAAAGTAAAATGAAAAAACGTCCTTCTCCAACGGCGAGCAAAGTATGTCTTTCGCGAAGACATTGCCGTGCTTGTTGAAAAGAAGCGAGAAGTAACGTTGGTTGATGTAGATTGATAAAACGGCAATTCCGTCACGATTCGCGAAAGTTGAAGAACTCCGAAAAAATGAGGACTACTCGGAGAACGAAGAATTTTACGATAACGTCACGCGTCTGGAACTAACAATACGATAAATAGATTAACAATAATTGATAAATAAGTAAATAAGTCAATAGAGAAAAAATAAATTAAGTAATCAACTAATTAATTAAAATAATATCACTAGCAATCGGGGCAATTACTCTATTATTAATCAATTAATTATAAAAGCACATTTTTATAACTTTATAAGAAAATAAAGGGATAAATAATTCGATAAGATATGATAATACATCTAGTGGAAATTAATTAATAAAAATCACTGATAAATAAATTCAATGTAATTCATTAAAAATTCATTCCAACAATTTTCTTGATATCTAAGAGTGTATTCTATAAAATCATGACAAAAATTGTCCGTCAAATTTATGTATTCACTGTGTCGTTAAACCTCGTTAGACAAAAATTTACCTGTTCAATAAAATATATATAAGTAATTTTACAACGACTGTTCCCCAATCCGGAATCAACGAAAATCGAGAAACTTTTCGTCATAAATAAGCTTGTGTGAGATTCTCGAGATTTCGGGATTGTCTACTTCCCACGGATTACACGCGTCGTTCCCGAACCCAGAGGATTGCGGTCATCCTTGGATCAATTGTTAATCTCGTCGTCTGATTCACCGACACACCTTTACATAAGATTGTGCGCGAAGCTGTCCGACCACCACGACGATGTAGTCTCTCCTCTCCGTGCCGTGAATTCTCAACGCACCGTGAATGCTGCATCGGAATCCCTAGACGGGGAACTTCAACGGAACAGTAGTAGTACACTCGTTGTTCCCACAGAGAAACTGTAATACGGACGACGGTCAAACGGAATACGTGAATAGACGATGCGGAAAAGGAATCGACGATTTGGAAAACTTCGCTAGTCTCTCTACGAGTTCACACCATTAAACTCAAGTGCCCTCATACGTCTTCATTTTATTTATTTATTCATTCATTTATTTATTTCTTTAATTATTTATTTATTTATTTATTTATTTATTTATTTATTTATTTATTTATTTATTTATTTATTTATTTATTTATTTATTTATTTATTTATTTATTTATTTATTTATTTATTTATTTAATTATTTTATTATTTTTTTATTTTTTAAATTTATTTATTTATTTCTCTGAGTGGGGGAGAGTAAAATTATCAATGATGCTGAATCTGGGTTACTATACGTTATATATTGACACTTATCGATTTATAAAATGAAGAGAGAATATTCATGTTTGATTGAGTGTCTATGCTACGTCATTATCAGTGCTGTAAAAAATCGTACCCCATCGGAATTGCTTTCAGCTGAATTTGTTCTATATAACGAAACCATGCGACTCAATTTTTATATCAAAGTATAAGGCCCGTATCTTCAACAACACAGCTCACACGTATAATACTTTGCTTTCATTGAATAAAAAATATCAGGCTTTGAAAATTCTTCTTTTTGTCCCTTTTTTCAACATAATTGGTATCTCTGTATCGTCGGGGTAATTGAAATGCTTGAATAATCCTCGATCGCTGTATTTTGATAAGGACGATGAAAAGCTGAGTCGCTTTCATTGAGAGTCGTCGTCGAATGAAATAATCTCGATCCTGACGTTGCTGCGAATTTTAACATACTGCAGAGCTTGCACGCTTGCTTGAGATGCTTTCCACGAAGACGGACGGTGCTGCTTTAATATCACTTACATAAATTCATGTATATTGAAATTGACGTTTTTTGTTTTTTAAATTAAAGACTTTAAGGATTACTTTTATCATGCTTATAGATTGAGAGCTCCAGTGGGCTGCCCAGTGTGCAGCAGTGTCGCATTTTGCGGAAGAAAATGCAGAGATCGAGCCCTCGCTTCGTATCACAAATTCGAATGTAAGATTCTCGCTCTGCTAATCGGTAAGCAACATCGCCATTACTGTAATAAAATATCAAAGAAAAGGAATCGCCATTAAAAATTATAACGCTATCGAATTACCCCCAAAAAAAATCATAAATGCAAAATTTGTAACTTTTCGTTGCAATAATATCCAAATTTCATCCGAGATTCGTGTGAGATATATTTTAATCTGTATATCCTATTTTTACAATTTTTTCCGAAAAAAATATAATAATATATAAATATTTTTTTTCTAAAAAGATATTTATCTAATTTATTTAGCTTTCTAGATTTTTCTAAGAATTTTAATAAATTTGAAAAAAATGATGGAGCAAACGCTTGCGATGTTTCAGGATCAGGCATGAGCGTCCTGAGTACATTGGCTTTAAGAATGGTGACTCAGGAGGGTCCGGAACGGTGTCGACTGATCTGCGAAAAATTGCGGAAAGAACGTACATCAGCTGGCAACCGTCCAAAAATCGATGATAAAGAAAATTCGTTGGACCGCGGAGACGAGGAAAACCTTAGCAAATCGGCCAAACGTAGACTGCGAAAGAAAAAGTTGAAAGAAAATTCTACACACGCCGGTGAACCCGTCACGGCCGGTGAGTCGGCAACGAACGACCACAAAGTCGACACGAGAGCTTACGATCTTGTGACGCTTGCGACGAAACGCTCAGCCAAGGACTTTCTTGAGAGAACTCTAATGGCTGTATTTCTTCTCAAAGGATTGCAAAAAGTACAATTTTTTAAAACACCTTCGAAACCCGAAGGTAAGTCGCACGAAAAATTGATCCATCAACAATATCAGAACCTCTTGGGGTCCTTATCAATTATTTTCTATCGAAAAGAAATAAAAAATCCAAAATATTCGACATTTAAAAAAAATCAACAACAGCGAAGGAAAATTGATCTATTTTTTCATAATAATTTATATCAACGACGAATAAATCATTGTCAGCTACTTCGATATATTATTTTCTTATTGAATGGCCGATAATTAACGGTCCAATTAATTTTCCGGAAGAACCACCGACGAACGAAGAAGTCAAGATCGGCGCTCTGCTTCTGAGAAACCTTCAACTTCTCCAATTCAACGCTCACGAGATCTTTGAAACCCGTTTGGCGAACGATCATCGTTTTCGCGGTAACAAAACGGTCTACGTCGGTATTGCGATTTATTCGAGCGTCGCGCGTTTCAACCACGATTGTTATCCGGCAGTGACGAGGTGAGTCGAAGGATTCGCTCATCAAAATGTCCGTAACGCCGGATGAATTCTCGAGTTTCCCAATTAGCATCGGAATAATTTACCTTTTCCATTCAACGTTCGGTCGTTCATTCGACTCCCGGTCCAACTGTACTCGCGAGTTACCGCACTAAAATCCCCCACGGACTTCGTCCAATTACCGCGTTCGAAACTCAGAATTCAACGGAAAATCCATTTGACCAAACGTAGCCAATCGAAAATAATTTTCCCGATGGGAAATCATTTTTCTTTTCATTTTTTATGTATCGTACATGATTTCGTTATTCTACTTTTTTTTTTTGTCACACGCAGATATTACGCCGGTCGTCACATCGTCATCGTTGCATTGAGGCCGCTTAAGCCCGGCGAGGTTGTAGCGGAAAATTACGGTCCGATATTTACGAAGAAAAGTTCGAAGGACAGACAGAAATCGTTGGCCGGAAGATATTGGTTCAAATGCGTTTGTCAAGCGTGCACGGAAGATTGGCCCGATTTCGATAACTTGATGAACAATTTGCCGAGACTGAGGTAAGATTGATCCCGCGGGGTAAACACCGACGAGATTGATTCTTCACTTGGAACGGGGGCTCTGCGATCCATTGGTTCGAGGCGATATTTTAATCGCGGAAACAATCGTCAAAGAGCTTTTCCCATGAAAGAACAAAATAATGAACGAAGTTCGTAAACTAAAAGTATCGCTGGGTGGATATTAAAAAATCGCCGATCCTTGAAAGTTTGAGAAATTATTGTTCTTGATGGAACAATGATATATTAATTATTTCAGAATTTTCGACGACATAATTGAGTAGTTATCTATTTATGCGTTTAATACGGTCGTTTATGGGAAAACAGCTTCTGCAGACGTTAATTGTTGCAGAACGGATGAGATTGAATCGCGCGTAAATTCGGAAAAAATTGTATCATTAAGGTTTAGAATCTATCGATTGATTATGCTTAGTTTCAAATAAAGCGATTCAGTAATTGTCAAGAAATTCATCATTAGTTTACATATTTGTAAGCCTAAACATTTACGACTCGATCTGGACTTATAAATTCACGATTCGCCCATTTTGGACCAATTTCCCGACCATCCGTCCAGCATGATCTCTGATATTTTTGTTCTTTTCTTCGCTCCGCAGATGTCCGACCGATGGATGCGAAGGCTTGATCGTACAACCGCGAAAGAAACATCGACCGATGAAGTGTTCGAAGTGTCTCAAGATGAAAAATCTCGACGAAAGTCTGCGAATTCTTGGGGAATGCGAGGCCGAGTATACGCGAGGCTTGGACTCCATGGAAGAAAACAAACCGGAAGAAGCTATAGACATTCTGAGGAAGGCCCTTGAGAAATTTCATCGGGTTGCCGCACCGCCGCATCGCGAGACTCACCTCGCGGAAATTGCTTTTGCCGCGTGCTTCGCTGATTTCGGAAACACCTGGCGTCCCATCAGATAACGAATTTTCCGAGGCAATTTCGATGTACGATTTGTTTTTATCAATAAAAATTCATAGAAATATTTATACAAGTCTACATATATGGGGAGGAACGTCCCAAATCATGAGATTAATAGTCTTCTATCCCTGGATGTAGCCGATTATTTTTTCTAGGATCTTTTGGATCGTACTATTTATTTTATCCAGTACTATTTTATTTTTTTAAGATTTTTTAGACCTCCGTTGAAAAAATTCGAGTTTCTTCCGAAATTTCAATGTACGACGATGATTTCCTATCCGAAAAAAGAAAAGAATAATCAAATCTGTCTTGCCGAAAAATCGATATTTCGATTATTGTTTATAGACAATCTACTTTTTGATTATTTTCGTCAGAAAATCGATTTTTTTATAATTTTTTTCTCACAAAAAGAGTTTTTTCTTCTCATTCCTGCAATTATAGTCAAATTGTAAAAATAACGAAAAATAGGGGAGGTCGCAACTATCGCCGACAACGCCATCGACACTATTACACAGAAAATTATACGGAATTTTTGCTGAAAAATAAGCTGCGCAATATTTTATTCTTGAGATTTTTACCTGCCGAGGGCTTAAACGACGAAAAAATCTATTGTCGACCCCGAATCGAATCCCAAATTCGATAAACTCCAAGCTGCAACTCGCGAACAGGCTTTTCCCGGATTTACGGTAATGGAAAGAGCCTTCTTACCGTGACCGGGAAAAATTGATAAGAATAATTCCTCATACAACAGAAAGATTTCATGCATGATGTAACATATTCGGAGGAATCAGGTTTACACGTTGCAATTTGCAGCTCAATCGAACATAAATCAATCGGCTGCGAAATATGACTGAGGAATGCATTATCGACTTTAATTCCGTCAAATTCGGATTAATTTATTTCTCAATGTCGTATTCATGGATAATCGGCGTAAGACCAAACTGCCGACAAAACTTTATTCGTTTTTCACACAAGCGTTTTACTTGGGTGTGCGACTTTACTTCCAACAACAAAGTGCTCAGATTCAATAACGTTGGTTTCATCTCTCTCTTTATGTCGAGTATTATTAGTAAGCCAGAGATAATCCGTGGAATAAAATTGGATTACGCGGCTTTCGTTGCGTAGCGACGAGCTTTAGCTCGAGGAATCACTTACATATTGAAAATACTTCGCACGGGCGATCCCATGGGGCGGATTTATTGACGTAAATGACTCAGGGAATGCACAGCCCACCTTAAGAATCCTTTCATGCTTCATCTAATCAACAAACACATACCTGAAAAATTTATTTTTCCCGTTTTTCCACTCGAACCGTGGCAGACCTTTGATGAAGAAATACCCATAAAATAAAAATTAATTACCTCACTCCATAAAGCAGACTTTGCAATCGAGCTTTTCGCAAGCTCGAGTTTGAACTCTCAACTTATTCTACGGGGGAGGACAAGAAGGATAGGAAATTCCGTAGAATCAAAGGCAGTGAGAAGTAAAAAACGAATATTTTCCTTTTTTTTTTTTTTTAGTTTCATCACTTTTTACGATTTTTTTCTTCGATTTATTTTTTATAATGCACATGTTTCGTGAAAAAATTAAATCCCATATATGAAATTAGCATTAGCATTTAGAGCTTCACGTTTTGGTACAAAATTCACAGGGCAGTCGACGGGCGGTCGTCGCGAGGCACGAGACGTCTCGTTCCCGCCCGCTATTGTATTTTTTTTTATTTCTTTTCAATGTTTTTTTTCTTTAATCATCTTTTTTTTGTATTTTTTTTTTACTTTTTCATTTTTTTTTTCTTTTTTTTCGGGATACTGAAAAATGTGAATAGACGGGAAATTTCGGCGTACAGTTCCTCGCTAGCCCGTCGATCTCGTTACACGGAAATTCTGTTCGAAAAAGTGAACGCCTCCTCCATTTCATTGTTAATTTTTCTTGTTGTTGTTTTTATTATTATTATTATTATTTTTTTCTTCTTGTTTCTTTCGTTTCTCGAAAAAACCAACGCTACTTTGTTTCGTTTCATCGTTCGCCCGGTTAATGCCTTCGATTAATTACCTGTCTCTTATCGAGAAAACTTAATTTGTTGCTGACGAACTAATTGACAACCGTCGCATTTAGTTAGTTTACGTGAATAAGTTGCTTAATCGGTTTATTATTGCGATTCGATATTTCATCGTTTTTTCTTCTGTGATTTTTTTTTATTTTTATTTTTTTCAACCTTTGTTTTATATTCTCGCGCGCGCGGATTTAAAGCGGAGCTTCGAGCTTTTCGAATCGCTATCTATTCGGGCTCAACGTTGCGTCGAAAGATTATTTTTTTTTAATTTAATTTTTCTCGTTCACTCATCTCCGTTTGGTTTCCATCAATCTCGACGTGAAATTCCCCATCTTAATGAGTCGACAAATGAATTTTTCCCTCTTTCTTATTCTCAAAGCTTTTGTATTTTCTTTTTTTTTTTGTTTTTTTTTTTTTTCAATTTTATTTATGTTTTTTGTTTGTTGTTCAAGGAGGCACGAGAGATTGGGATGTTGTTAATCGTTCTCCCGTTCGCTTCCGAATTTCTTTCATGAATTTTTTTTTTCAGAGACTTGTTTTTGTTTCAATTCGTTTCTTTTTTTTTTTTTTTTAAATAAACAAATACTCGATCTCGAATAGAGTTGGTGAATAATAAAGCGGCGCTCGTGTCGTTCTCGAAAAAATTCGACAAACATCTTTCGAGGCTGTTGACGTTGTTTTCGCGCTCCTGAACGATGTGTCCCGCGCCTCCTCCACCTCCCCCCGCCCAATCGGCGCTCACACCACCTCCCGGACATCGACACACCGGCTGACTGGTTTACCCCCCCATCGCGTGCAATTTTCTCATGCGATCAACCGAAATAACATATTTTTTTTTTTTTTTCACGAAATTCCAAACATCGACCCAACGGATCTTTTGAAAATCATTCAAGATCAATATTTTCCATTCTCTCTCGTCTTCTCGTTTTTTTTTCTCAATTATCTTTCCTTCCTTCCTCAACCCACACACGCGTTGTACGATTTTCGCTTTCGGTGTTACAATTATTTTTTTCTCAATTTATTTTCATTTGTTTCTTTTTTTTTTCGTTCTCTTTTCCACTTTTCCATCCTTCTCTCGCTCTCATCCTAAGTTCACGCTCTAGGGATCGTTTGTTTTTTTTTTTTTGCATCTTCTTTCGCCCTTTTTTCAACGATGATTGCAATTTATTCAACCGCAAGCCCTCGCCGCGTTCTTTAATTGTTCTTATTTTAATTTTATTTCTTTCTTCTAAGTTATTTTTTTTTTTCGCTTAGTTCTCGTTTGTTTTTTTTTTTTTAACTCTGATTTCTACGGTGCACGTCGAACCGCGCGGTTACGTCAATCGCACGTAACGATAAAATCGAGCTCTCGATGACGAAAATCTTCCTTTGAGAAGTCGTGAAAAAAAAAAAAAAATTCAACGATTTTCACGATCGCGTGGAAGCAAATGCAAATTTTTATCAAATTTTTTCGTGGATTATTTGACAATCCTTTCTTTATTATTATTATTATTTTTTCCGGCTAACAATTTTCATCGTAAGTCGTGACGTAACCGCGCGTCGCTTATCTTTCTTCGGCACTGTCGCACGCATTTTTCTAAGATATTAAGCTGCTTACGCTTTGCGGTCTTGTTGGTTAATTTAATCGTATTTCCTCGAACGGTTATTTTTTTTTTTTTTTCATACACGAACAAAGATATTATTATGCACGTCACGAGGACTCGGGACGAGTTGTTCGGCATTTTTTTTTTTTTTTTCCATCTCTTTATTCTCTTCTCGTTCTTTCATTCGCCATTGAGACAACATCGATCGAACGATTTTTAATCACTACGGAAACGCGGACGAGACAAAATCGTCTCTCTCCCAGAAGCTAACACGCACGAACGTTAATTTTTTCGGCAAGAGAGAAAATCGTCGGTGAATAATTTTATTCGACTCGAAGAATTTTGTTGCAATCGTCTTCGATGTTTTGCCGTGTTTTTCTATTAGTTTTTTTCTCATCCCCGAAGCGCGGATGGCTCGCGAACGCGTCGGAAACGAGGAAAATTTCGTTGGAATGACGTGAAAACGTCACAAGATCAACCGAATTCTTTTTTTTCTCCACTCCGAATCTCAACGAAAAAAATAATCATTGGCGATGTGAAAAAAATCCTGACAGTGCAAATGAATGAAAATAAAAAACTGAGCGGACTCGAGACCGATTTTACAAAGAAATTTGTATACTTTATTTCTTGGCGGCACTACAAAACTCAAAATTTTCATTTTTTTTAAAAAAGTGCTTCGTTCATGCAAATTTATATAAATTGTTTCTTTTATCTTTCTCTCTCTTTATTATCTCTCTCTCTCTCGCTTTCATTATTTCTCACACATACACTCCTTTGACAAGTCACACGTGGGATTGTCAAACAGAGCAGTACAGACAGCGCGCGTTGGAATCCCGATGAATCGTCGACAAAAAAAAATTAAAAAAAAAAAAAAAAACCAAATAATCATCGACGAAACGAAAAGTTGTAATATCGACGTGTAAGACAATTTTTTTTTTTTAATTCTTCGCACGATCGTCGACGATTATTCGACGTCGACGAAACTTCAGGATTCTCAAGTCGACGCTCCGATTGTCCAAACGGTTGAATAAACGCGTTTTTTCAAGTCCAATCGACGATTCTCGACAAACACCGACGTCCGGCATTGCCGTTTCAACCCACCAGGGGTTGAAACTTCCTTCTTCTATTTTTTTGTGATTTTTGTATTTTTATTTCTATCATTCGCGCTATTTTGATCAACGATAAACCACAAGATCACGTCAATATAACGCAATTACAATGATCCAAGGGACAAAACGCCCGAATACCGTTGAACGAAAGTTCCGCTCGGTCGCGCGAAATATACGGAAAAATATAAATTGCGCGTCAAAAACGTGATTATCGCCCGAATAAAAATTAACCTAAATAACGGAAACAAAATATCTCTCTCTCTCTCTCTCTCTCTCTCTCTCT